>NQII01001068.1:279548-333868 GCA_002778355.1 Clitarchus hookeri | reverse complement strand
CTTTCATGTTCAAAATGAACATGATTATCACTTAATCTGGTTGCAAATATATATATATATATATATATATATTGTATTACTTAAAAGCGATAATGAACCGATTTATGGATACAATTTTTAATTTAAAATATTTTCAACTGACCTGCGACTTTACTGATTTTGTATATTTCCATTGTAAAATTGTGAGTCCGCTTTCTTCGTGTAATTTTCTTGCAAGTGTCCTCTTTTTTAATGCCAGTTACTTGAACATGCCCTCTTTTTTAGTGCCACATACATATCTGGTAACCCTAGTCCGGTCATAAAGGTCATTGCGACGGCTATAGGAAATAGCATAAACAAGCTTCGCGCGTATTCTGTTTCCTTGGAATTTCAAGCGGTGACTATAGGGTAGTAATACAGAAATCTGTTCAGAAAAACAGCATTATCGCTATAGTTTAAAACACTGTTTTACAGAAGAATAAATATTGTAAACAGAGGGCTACTTACAGAGATTTTCGCTGAATTGACACTTTCCAACAACCAAATTTTTGTTGTTTTTGATGTTTAATGGCAATGGTGTGTCGAAACTGAATTTGAATTTTGATTGGATCTCCATTGCCTACAATGACTACCAAAAAAGTAACCAAAAAACGTAGTCATTGTAGGCAGTGGAGTTCCAATCAAAATTCGAATTCATTTTAACGAGATTCACGTTTGAATAACAAAATGTATGAATCGGCAGCAAAATGTCGACTTTCATTTCTGTCCTGAAAAATAAGATTTAAGTTGAATTATTTGATAGCTTTTTAGTTAGCCACAACTTACAATGAGACCCATTTGACAACCAGGGAAGCCCTCAAAATTACTTTATTCATACGCATCAGTAGAATGAGAACATGAAATTGAGAACCTAAATGTATTACTGTTATTCGAATTCGTGTGTAAGGAAAAAAAACTATGATTTGCTGCAAATTAAAACATCACACTCGCAATACAACTTCGAGACCTAGAACTATTTGACAAAATTCTCTGCCAACTTAAGTGGAACCAGCATGCCAGTGTCGTTAACATATATGCAGTTAACTGGCAGTGATTTTTTTTTTTCAAAGGTTGATTTCAGAAGTGCTTACTTTATCGTTGAAAGCCTATAGTCATCTTACTGAATATGCGAGTCGGTAAGAGTGATTCGTGCTGACTACAATAATGCAGGACACAAGTAGTGTTCCTGGGCGAGGTCACCTACCAAAGTGGCGACCCTTGGTACGAGTGGTCTGAGAGTGGTGTGAGATGAAGTGTGACGGCCGCATTGGGAAAGCGACTTTGTACGTCCGTGAAGAACACGGAAGTTCGCCAAGCAAATCCGCCAGCATTCGATGAATGACATACCCATACCCACACATATGTGAATAATTTAGACTCCACCTGAACGGATCACCGCGGTAAGTGACTGGCACTCTAGCCGCTCGACTGGCGCTGCCAAAAATTGCAGTGAATCAACAGAAATTTTTCCACGAAAATATATGGTTGGTACTTGGAACGTGGGTCGTAATAACTAACACGGAAATGCTCTCCGCATTCTGGAATTAGTAGCTTCGGGCGTGTGTGTGAGGAAGGAGTGACCTTTGCCGAGACAACCCATAGCGTTTCTCATTGACACAAATCAAGAATAGTCGGTCCTGCGGCAGTCACGTCATATAGCCCTAGTGTTATTAAGATCAATATGTTACTGATACGCCACTTCAAACCTTTTTAGAAACTTGGCAAATAGATAATTTTGTGTTTCCTAAATATAACTATATGTTTATGCCCACGAAAATAATGAAAGTCTTGTTGGTAAGTGGCTAAGGACTTTAATATCTCATAAAGTTCCGAACGTTTATTTACAGTACACTGCTGCAACGTATGTAACGTCTTTATGAGGTACTTATTTGTATAGTTATCCACTTGCCATCTCCAGCTACTGCAGATTACAAATTTGCCATGTTAAAAATAAATGTTATTTTTACAGACACACGAATAGCATTATTTTGCGAGCCGTAAAGTAACTTAACTTTAACGTAGAACTTGAATTAGAGGATAAAGGGGGGGAGTAATTTTCCTTTAGTGTTTTCTCGAGTGTTCATTGCGATGGACATGTCATTAGTGTGAGGATTTGTTTAACTTTTGAGATACAACTTAGTCAAAATAGCCAAAAGTGAAACCCTTGCTGCAGAGGAAAACTAAGCGTCTGGCTTGAAGGAAATTGCAGCATACCTTTCCTATGACTTTAATAAACACTTGTTCAAACCACACTTTGTGATAAAATAACTATTTATCCAGTTACCGTCGATAGCATAATTAAAAATATAAATTAACCTTTAAAAAATCTTGAATAGCCGACTTTTACTGCTTGGTATCGTTAACTATATCGAGTTATTTTTTCTTGCCAATTTTATAAGATTTCGTGAAGTAACATTTTAAAATAATTCTGCAAAGTCGTACTCCGCAGTGCAGACATGAAATTTGAATTGTCAATGTAAAGTTGTGTGACCAATAGCAAAATTGACGCGTGCCATATTATATGTAGAAGCTCAGCTGTCACAACGCACGCTATCCCCCCAACCCACCCCCTCCAACAAGAGCCTCCTAGTAGCCACCTGCCTCTGGACACGTGTTACCCATTGACGCCTGCGGCGAAGCCAGGCCTGCCCAAGGGAAGCAGTTACACATGTCAAGGTTGTAGCACCGAGCCCCACCCACCACCCCGAACAAAACCGCGTGAAAGTTGGACACGCCGAAGAAATACCGAGATAGGCTACCGATTTCCGCCCACGAGGGAATTAAAACACGTGCTAAAGGGGAGATACACCAGAGCAAAAAGGCTGACAGAGCGTGGCAGCAGTGCCATGAGTCCCCACCCTTCCCTAGCAAAACGCAGGAGAACTTGACAAGCTCTAGACAATATAACCCAATAAATTGAAACACCTAGTGACTACCTTAGTGTTACCCTATTACCCTCAACATTCAAGGCACCTTATAGTCTGTGCCTGGTAAAAATAACTCATCCTATGAACCACCCTGTATCACACAGGTAGGGAGTAGCATCAATATAAACGTCCATGCCTCTCTAAAACTACCAAATGACATGTAATATCAAGTAGGTACAAAAGTAGTAAAACAACCTGTAAACTAAATTTTCAATTTTCAGGAATTTTCCGCAATTGCTCTATTACTGAAATTATGATACGAAGAATTAATTTCTGTGTAAGAGATGAAGTTAAGTCTTAACTTACTACCAAGTTAGTAGCTGCACTATGTGAACAACAGTATCCGGAAACCCAGTGAAACGTGTGTTAACATAGAAGGCGACACAGTACTGCCATCTACCACAAGGAACACATGGTCAGCGATCGCAGTAGTCTGCAGACAGCACGACACAGAAGAATGGGACGGTCTGAGAGGAACCCACGGACTTGCAACGTGGTAAGGTGGTGGGGGTACTACTTGTGTAAGAATTGTCTGTGCGGGATTCCCACCCTCCAGGAGAGCGAGTGAAGAGATTTGGGCGACTCTTAACATCGAGGTCTTGAGAACCGATGAGGTTGAAGTGAGGTGAGTATGGAACAGCGCCGGAATGCAAGGGTGGGGGAAACGGAGGTGACCCTGCCGGGAATCTAACCCGGTTCACCTTGGTGGGAGGCGAGTATTCTAACCACTACACCACCGAGGCTCGTAGGTCCACTATTTCCGGTGTTATAGTGAAGTGAAAAAATGATGGGAATTGTACAACCCAAAATCGTTTTGACCGCCAGAGACAGTCGAATGTTGAAAAGGATCGTACAGCGTAATCGACAATCATCCATCGCCACCATTACACAGGAATTCCAACCTGCTTCAGGATATACTCCAAGCACCATGACTGCTCGGCACGAGGTGCGGAAACTGGGTTTCCATGGCCGAGCAGCTGCACATAAGTCACATATCATACATGCAAATGCCGAATGCCGCCTCGCTTGGTGTAAGGAGCATCGAAACTGGACAATAGAACTGTGTAAAACCATTGTGTGATGTGATGAATCTTTGTAGACAATGTGGAGATCCGATGGTAAGGTGTGGATGTGACGAATGCCTGGTGAACGACACCCACCAGCCTGTATAATGCCCACTGTGAAATTCAGGGGTGGTGGGGTTGTTACAGTGTGTCATGTTTTTTCTAGAGAGGGCTGGCTCCCTTGTTACCTTTACGTGGCACTGTCAAGGCACAAGATAATGTCATTTTAACCGCTTTCTTGTTGCCTACCGTCGAAGGTGCAGTTCGGGGATGAACAATCTTTCAACATGACCCATCCGTATTGTAGGGCGTGTGAGGGATTTGTTTGACAACGTCCCACTAATGGACTGGTCTGCGCAGTTCAACCCTATAGAACATTTCTGGGGTGTTTTGGAACACCGACTTCGTACTAGATCTCGCCGACCCACATCGATACATCTTTCATTTCGGCGCTCTGCAAGAAATGAGTTGCCATTCCCCGGTAAACCTTCCGCCACCTGATTGAAAGTATGCCTGCGAGTATGCAGGCTAGCCAACACCGTATTGACTGCCAGTGTTCCCGATAGAGGATGTCCCAAACTTGTACATTTTCAAGTGGGTGTCCGGATATTTATCACGTAGTGTAGCCTATGTCTGGTGGCCGGCTCCCGTGACACACGGACCCTGCCAGTCTCACGTTTCTGCAAAGTGCCCGCGCCGTGGGCGGCAGTGAAGATGAAGATGTGGCAAGAGAGGCGAAATGGGTTTTCCAGTGCAGATGCCTGGCGGATTTCCGGATCTTTGCTGTTTGCGACATCCGTCTTTATATAGCATATCTCACAAAAACAAGTGTCATTGTGCCCAGGCAAGAGGCTATATATAAACTACACACGTTATTCGCGACTCATACAAATCCTCAGACGATTTGGACGACGTTTGTGAAGTTGGGGTGTGGCCATGTTATGAAGAAACTTGCAGAATTTTCAAACTGGTAACAGACGACGCTAGTTCTTGACCTTAAGACTCGGCTTCGCCTCTTTTTCTGAAATTCTTCGTTTTCGCTTCATAAATTCGGATTCATAGTAATTACTGACAATTTACGATTATAGAAAATTTACATTTTACGAGTGGTTTAATATTTTTGTGCGTAATTTTGTGTGTTTTATCTTGTTGTAAAACGTTGAGAACTTATTAATAAAATACAAATATGTTATCTGCTTGTTGTAAAAAGTCGAGAACACATAATTAAAATTACGCACAAAAATTTTAAACAACTCGTAAAAAGTAAATTTTCTATAATCGTACATTGTCAGTAATTACTATGAATCCGAAGTTAAAACGCGAAAACGAAGAATCTCTGAAAAATGGGCGAAGCTGAGCCTTAAAACATCTGAGTCAAACTGGCGTAGGTTTTCTGTAACTGGACTTGAGACAAGTTGAGAGGTTTTTTCGGGTCTAAACAGCGAAGTCTTGAGTCGCGGTGAGAGTGAAATGAGGCGGAATGCAAGGGCGGGGAAAGCGGGATTTCTGTGAAAAAACCCGCCTGCGAACGGCAATGTGCGCCACGTTTCCCATGAAAATCTGTTTGACCTTACCGGTAATCGAACCTGGTTCGCTTTGGTGTGAGACGAGTGTCTGACTACTACACCACCCGGCCCCAACAATACACGTTGATAGGAAAAGTTTCCATTTTGGTTTAGTCGATTTTTTGCCGTATCTTCAGCTCTGATCTAATTTTGCAAATTTATGTAGTATAAAACTCATGGGCGTTCTTTCTCTTTACTTTGTATATCTTTAGTGAGACTTAGAAATTAATTCTTTTCGTTGGCTCCAAGTATGACCATAATAAAATTAGGTCAGCGCTGTGAACTTGAGGTAGTGAGTGTGTTGTTTGCTATACTTAGGAAATATCCGATTTTTAATAATAAATTTGAAACAGTGTTTAGAGCTCAGACTTTTTGTTTCGCCAACACATTCACATATCCTGCTGCTAACTGTATTTGAATTTTAAATTTAATGTTATTTCATTACTGAACAATGCTCTTTTTATGTCTCTTAATTATTGCCAGGAAACGTTGTTTTAAAAGAACTTATTTTGGCACATTAAAACCGACAAATTACTATGCGAAAATGATATATATATATATATATATATGCGGAACACAACCTGGCGTAAGATTAAAAAAAAAGTTGAGTACGTTTTTGTTTATTTATTTTAGTAGTTCGGTTACCGTATACCTGTAGAATGCAGTGAAGGTGTGTTCGGGATATAAAATAATGTTGAACATGCTTAAAGCCCGCAGGTACCCAGAAAACCCTCAGAATGACATGAGAATAATTGTGCAGTCCACCGGTTTTTTTTTTGGCGGCAAAAATTAAGTGCATTTGGGTTCGTGTGCGCATTTTATTTTTCACGTTTTAGAATTCCTTTCGTTGGAAACTGTTAAATATGTACTGTTTGTGACAAGTTGTGTTCTGTTACCTCGTAAGGCACGTACGGAAGTCTCATGGACTTGTCAGCGTCGCTGTGCCGCACTTGTCCTCTCTGCAGCTTCTCATCTCAGACGCTAATTGTGGCGCAACAGCTACACGTTTTTTTTTTTCCTCCCTGGTGCTTGATGCGGGTGAAGACGCGAGTAGTCAGCGCCGTCTCGAATCGCCNGGGGGGGGGGGGACGTGCAAGCGCGTCCATGACACAGATTGAGGCTAGGCACCTCCCTTTTTTTTTTCCTTGCGTTTTGCCGTGTCGAGACTGCTTCATGCTAAAGGGTGGCGGGCACGAGGATACCAGCGATTTCCACGCCGAGACGCGCGTGTCCACCGGCAGGGGGTAGTCGCAGCCGACGATCTTGCCTGTGTAGGTCAGTGCAAGCACGCTCCCACACACACATACACACACACACACACACACACACACGTAGGCAAATAAAGGCTGTTCACGGTAAAGTGAGCATTTCTGAGGCTCTAGTTACATTTTTCCTATCAGCCATTTTTTTTTATCTTTCCACTACTTTTTAAAATAAATATTGCCGTATAAGTAATTAACACGCTGTATATATTTCACCGGACTCCAAATTTAACGTCTAAGGCAACAATAAACTATATTTATTGACTATTATTCTAAATGAGAGGGCATCAAAAAGTGCTCACTTTACCGTGCATATCATATACCTACAGACATTTGCTTTCTTTCTGTCTCTCTTTCTATCTATTTCTATCTCTCTCGCTCTCTCTTTCTATTTCTTTCTATCTCTCTCGCTCTCTCTTTCTATTTCTTTCTATCTCTCTTTCTCTCGCGCTTTCTCTCTCTGTCTCTCTCGCTCTCCAGTTTTTTGTCTGCGGGAGAGGTTCTTAAACTTCGTGATTTCGAGGACCCCATTTATATGACGTACATTTGGCTGGACTCTCGAACCGTTTCTTTAATGCAAGCTAAGGAAATATGTTCATGTACAACAAACACAACCTATTTGTTTTTCACTGTGCAAATCGTTATAAACTCGAGTTTCGTTGACCATAAAATTTGCAAATACCAGCCTTTGTTAATAACAAAAAAAAAGTTCTGTATTTACAGCATTATTGCATTTTTATGAAAAGTAAAATATTTTAGTTGCACACGCGGGTCCCCGACTTCAAGCTCAATGACCTCCAGCGGTCTGCGGGACACAGTTTAAGGGGAATCCCTGGTAAAAAGAATTTTAACGCCCCAAGGTCACGTCGGACTATAAGGCAGCATTATGACGGCGTTGGAAAATCGCATAAATAAGCTTCGCGTGTGTTGTGTTTCCCCAGAAATTTAAGCGGTGACTATATCAATCTGTTTAGAAAATATTCAGCATTGTCATTATAGTTTTAAGCGCTATTTTACAGACGAATATGTATGATAAACAGAAGACTTCTTACGGCGATTTTAGCTTATTTTGACACCTTTAAACTATTACATTTATGTTTCAATAACAAAAATCTTAAGCTGGCAACAAAATATCGACATTCATTTCCGCCCTGAAAAAAGATTTACGTTGAAATATTCGATAGTTTTTTTAAAAATAGAATAGACACAACTGCTTACATTGAGACCCATCAGATATCTAATGGGGGTGGGGGCTTAAGAATTAGTGTTCTGCGTTTACNTATGTATGATAAACAGAAGACTTCTTACGGCGATTTTAGCTTATTTTGACACCTTTAAACTATTACATTTATGTTTAAATAACAAAAATATTAAGCTGGCAACAAAATATCGACATTCATTTCCGCCCTGAAAAAAGATTTACGTTGAAATATTCGATAGTTTTTTTAAAAATAGAATATACACAACTGCTTACATTGAGACCCATCAGATATCTAATGGGGGTGGGGGCTTAAGAATTAGTGTTCTGCGTTTACNGACACAACTGCTTACATTGAGACCCATCAGATATCTAATGGGGGTGGGGGCTTAAGAATTAGTGTTCTGCGTTTACCCAGATTCGGTGGAGTACTATCGAAACATGCAATATGGTTTCTGAAGCTCAGAAAATCACAAAGTCGAGGTAAACTCGTTATTATTGCAGAATATCGGACTATTCAAGTTATATTAACATCAGTATGCCGATCGTAAAAAAACTGTCACATGTAAAACACACCAGATCCGTACTTTCACTGCGGCGAGAGAATTTCCTCCACTATGAGAGCTAACTATATAGGCTAAAGGTATTTTCCAAGTTTTCTCGAAAACTATAATTTCATTGAAGAGTCACGAGATACGTAAATAATGTATCTGAGTTTAGTGAACAACTATTAGGAAAATGTAGAATGTAAGATTTTTCTTCAGAGTTTCGAAAACGACTGAGAGATTTTATAAAAACCTACAGAAGGAGAAAATAATATTCGAAAAAAATGTGTTCGTAAAGTTTCAAACCAACCCGGATTTTCGTAGGCACCACCAGTGCATGAATCTATGAAGATACGTATGTGATTTTCCCAGATTCCGCCACAAGATATATCCCAATAGCTTCATCTGTGAAGGAAGGTTTGATATTGTATCGCGAAACTTCAGTTAATTGTTTTAAATATGCTACTCTTTTTCCTGTAGTTTGAAACGAGGTTTGCGTCTTCAGGTATCGTCGCTAGAAAAAGTCACAATTGTTAGGGGAAAATTATGGGTGGTGAAGGTTGAGAGCGGGGGTGAAAGAAATGGTGAGAAGACCAAAGAGTGAGACCGCTGTCTAGTAACAATGTTGATTCACGCGTGGAATCACAAAACGAAGTTTGCCAACGTAATGCGAAGCGTCACTCGCCATTTGCACCAGAAGTTAGTGTAGCTGTGAGAATTACGGAGTGCTTGCCTCTTAAATGTGCACAAAATAAAACTGCATAAAACAGCGGGTGGAGTATACATATTTCGAAACACCTTTTCCAAGAAGGGGACAAATTGTATTTATTTTATATACCGCCATTTTCGACGNGAGTATACATATTTCGAAACACCTTTTCCAAGAAGGGGACAAATTGTATTTATTTTATATACCGCCATTTTCGACGCACTATGCATGGCATCGGTGGTAAGGCACTTCCGCGCCTTCTCGGTAGAAACAGCGGGCTTGAGTTACGGTGGTGTAACGGAACTGTTTTATACATATTTCTATGAGCGAGTGAAGAGATTTGGGCGGCTCTGGTGAGTATGGAGCAGGGCCGGAATGCAAGGGCGGGGAAACTGGATTCCCACATCCAAACATCCGGTTGCAACCCCGCCGGGAATCGAACCTGGTTCGCCTTGGTGGGAGGCGAGTAGTCTAACCACTATACGACCGCGGTCTTATATTTTTATGAATTTCATGTAACATACACATATTATGTCAGGTGATAGGCTTGCAGATACCGCAGATTAGATTTTCTCTGATACTCTGTCTCTTATACATTCGCGTACGGGCATCACCATCCCTCTCCCTTGAACTGTGCAGTTCGGTTTATAACAAGGACGTACATTAGTACATGAGATTTAATGCCTTATTGCTTAAATTAGTTACCAGATGAACAGTTTACATAATATTGGCGATCACAACACTATAAAATTGCAAATGTTATGTAGGCGTGTAACGTACGCTCTTATCGGTCAAATTGTAATGGAAGAACCGGCTTTAAGGTATGCTTACGCAACATTAAACTAGGTTTAAGGTGTGAAGCCCGGAAGCAAAGACAACAATACCGTATACTTGTTGAGGCATCACGAAGACGTAACAAATTTTCAGACTTGTTCATTCAACTCTACATCTGATAAGATATTTCGTTATTTTATATTTTAATGTCCACGTAATTGAATAAATGGGTGTTACGAGTAATTTAGGCTACACTGAATTGCGGTGCAGACTTTCCGCCAGCAATAAATCAGATAAATCGGTATAATGGAAGAATTACCGCCCAAGTCCCGCGATTGCTTGCTGCACGACAGACGCACGACACTTATAGTTGACCTAAGCATTCGCTGTAGTCTCTTTTACCAGTTTGCACTATTCATAATTCTATGCATAATTCGAGGTGCCGCGGTGGTGTAGTTGTTAGACTACTCGCCTCCTACCTAGGTGAACCGGGTTCGATTCCCGGCGGGATTGCTTCCGGGTTTCCGCACGTGGGAATCGTGCCGGACGATGTCGCTGGTCGGTGGGTTTTCTCAGGGANCCCCGCCCTTTCATTTCGGCGCTGTTCCATATTCACCTCACTTCACCCATATAGGCTCTCAAGACCTCGATTTTAAGAGCCACCCAAACATCGTCACTAACTCTATACATAAATTGGTACGTAATTTAGTACTTAAATTGTGGTGGAATTATCACGGGATTCTGCGGCAAAGTCACGATAGTGCGCGCACACTACCGGTGTTGATCTGAAAGTTCAGGTGCAGAGACAAAAATATTGGTCGTCATATTGCAGAAAAAAGATAATACGGTGAAAAACTCTAGGTTAACTGTATGTCGGGAAAATATGATTTGTCATTCAGGATTGTAACAGTTTACTGCGGCCGTCAACCAGGACAAACCAGATTTTTTTTTTTTTCAGAACAGTAGTGGTAGTCTTTCAGTGTCTTGTGTACGTATAAATACAGAAATTATAATGGAAAAAAGGACGGATTCAAGCTGTCAGATTAAATACGGAATTATCGCTGCAGTCGTTAAGTCGTCATTATCTTGGTCGTAGTAAATAATATAGGGAATTTTTTTAAACATGGCTTTTAAAAATAGAAGTGCGTTAGTTGAACAAACAGTTAATTTATATATGTAGTACATAATGCATTGCTGTTATTTATCACCGCTTGCATGGTGTCTGTAAAACAACCTAGAAAACTCGTAATAATGTTTTTACTGTAGCTAGTAAAACAACCAAAACAAATTACAAGACCGAAAAAGATGGGGCGCAAAGAATCCATATTCATATATTTTTGCAATTTTTTTTTTAGATCAGTTTAAACCACTTTTGCACTGAGCAAATAATTACTACGTTTGTGCAGGTGGGTCTGTTTGCGCGAGCCACCATAAAAAAAATTCCACTATGGCTAGTACTTACGCAAATGAATTGCAAATTATATTCGTAAAACTGAAAATTAAATAACGTTTAGTGTCTGCGAATGTAAAGTTATATATAACAATGTTCCGTTAAAGCGGATGTGCCTGTGTGGCCTGTCTACTCCCCCGGGGCCAAATATGTTCCGTGTTAATTCCTCACGCCTCGACCTATATAGAATGTTAGTTGACCATGAGAGCGTCCCTCCCACGTCTTTTCAACCGGTTTGTTAATAAGCAAATCCACGCTTGTCCAGGCGCGAGAGAACGCTGTTTTTGCAGAGTGTTTTTCCGCGCCTTTTGCGGAGTTGTCAGCGTCCTGATGAAAGAACACCCGACAACAAAGTATCGCCATTGCGTCACGGCTTGGAGAAGCAGTACTCACTGACGTGCCACGGTTTGAATGAGTTTGTGACACTGGGAAAGTTAAAAGGATCGATGGTGCACGAGATGTAACGCGGACTAAAATTATAGTCCGTTCATTTTACTTCCAACTTTTCTGAAGCCCTGCTAAGATATTACTTCCAGGATATCACTCCGCCCCATGTGAACAAACCTTAACCAACTCAAAAAAATTACTCCTAAGGGACAACGCATCACATTCATGCGCACTCAATTTAATAATATTTTGCATGAGAATTATTTCCTTCCGGGCATTACCAATTTATTTAATAAAAAAAAAAAGGTAATGGTATGTTGACAGAAGTATAAAACACTTGAGATACATTACATATTTGGAAAAGAATCAATCGCGTCATACATGGGGTGGTTTTTCAAAGGTTTGATTAAAAAAGTGTGAAGAAAAAAAATGGGAAGAAACCGTGAATAGACTATATCCTTGGCGCATGTGTGCATTTGGTATTGTTACTAAATATACAGGCTATCAACGCGGTATTTGTTTTTTCTCGATTTTTATCGGTTTGAATGTCTGATGAATGATAGGTCTTTTAGGTGTCTTAGACATGTATTCGATAGCTAGCAAATCCGTTAGTATGTTTTCAAAATGACAAACGTTCAGATAAGAAAAATCTACATTATAATATAAATTATCGCCAAAATCATACACTCATTAGTGTAGTATTTCGATTAGTTACATTGCATTTAGGGTAACAGCAACCCATTCCTATTTCTGTAGGCGAAAACACACCCCAGTTAAGGTTTATTCTACACACGTTGCGAAGCTCAAGGCATTTAGTTTGGCAACCAAAATTTTTCGCCACTAAGTAAGTGCTAGTGTCTCAAATTTACCAAATTTTCTATATTTTCTACCTTAAAAACCAAATAATTGCAATAATCATAAATAAAATGTAAAATTATTACGTAACCTAGAAATATCATTCTCGTTTATTATCCACGTAGCTTAAAATTATAACTATAGGCGACCTTTTTGGAACACTACGCACCTGGCGGCGGAAATTTTCCCAATGCCAAACTCTCCCATAAGTAAACTCGTTTTGTTCCTAACCCGAGTAGAACTAACCGCAGTGCATGCGCGGGCCCAATGGTTTCCCAGTGAATTCTGTGTAGACCATATGCGGAGTAATTTCTTAGTAATGGTTACAACCCTGGTTCTTTGTGAAACATGTGATTGGTCAAGGCCCGAATTACCTGCCGACATAATTTCGCAGTGAAATTATACTTAATGATACTTCAGTAATTCGCCTTCAAAGTGCACTCTTTCGTTTCGCGCGTACGCGAATTGCACTGATTCTTTTTGCAAACGTTAACGGCAACTGAGTTTTCGCAGTTTCAGCATGTAACAGGAAATTTAATTTAGTTTTTTTACTAGTGTTTATAAATGATTAATCAGAATTGCACTGGCACTACGGTTGTAGCTATTGAAAACTCTCAAAATAAAAGTGCTGTACAATCTATACATAGGTACGTGCTTTCTAGAGTCCTACTTGTTATGTAAGAAGTGCTAGAAGCGCAATAAGTGAAATCGGCAGCGACTCCAAATGCTAACTACATATATACAGGGCTATTTCATCTGGAACTGAGCTTTTTATAACTGTCAAAACATTATCTATGAGGTTTTTATGAATTCGCTTTCTGGGACGTAGGCGTTATTTTGACGCTCCGATATTTCAGGCTGCATATTAAAACCGGCAGGGTATTTAAAACAGAATCGAATTTCTTTCGCGCCAGTGTTAAAATTTCGTCCAGAAATAGGCGCAGAAATATTCTATTGTTTGATTTGACAAAGTCGGAGTTAAGTTGTATAACTGTCGTGCCAATAGCTGTAATCTTTAATTCTGAGAAATTATAAGGTGCACTAAAAAAAAATTGTTTTACTTTTACTAGAAAAATTCTTGGAAACGAAGTTGCCAAGAAAATTCTTTGTAAAACTACAAACAGTTTTCTTGTAATATCTGCAAAACATATATTTGCAATAGTACAAATGATAGCCTTGTATTACAACTTACATTATTGAGAAGTTGAACGTTGAGGATTTTCAGGGATTATATTTACCGTTACAGTCACAGATATTATTTTTATATATGATTGCAGAGTATTCGCATATGTTGCCAGTTCATTTAATATAATGTTCAAATTCAGCTTTATGATAGGAATTAAACAAAATACAGTACAATACTTGGTTATTTTAATAGTTTATTGACATAGAGATCATCTGTAAGTATATTTCATCATTTGTTTCTAGACGATATTCAGTATTATACTTTTGTTAGTTATTATTNACTGTGTCGCCCTTGGGAGTTCGCCATTTCTTTAGGACCCCCCCCCCCTCCTTTTCAGGCCAAAAGGAAGCCTACCAGTATGTTATCAAAAAAACTCCAAATTACATTTATATTTTTTATTAGAATCTAAGAACAAAAACATAAGACCTTACAAATAAATAAAAAGATATATTTATTTTACTTTCTTGGCTAGCTACTAATGAGAAGGATGTGCTTGCTTTTCTGAGCATAGCTTCTCAAAACGGGGCTCAAGTTTGGAAATTGCAACTCTCATCTCTTTCTCTACATTTATTTGCGACCCGTACTTGTTTTTTATTACTGCAACTGCAGAAAAGCCTGTTTCGCACAAGTACGATGTCGCAAATGGTAATAGAACCCTCAATGCTGCAGTACTGATGGCACAATATTTTTGAGAAACTGAGCTCCAAAATTCAAGCAGTTGGTCTTTGTCGAATTGGAGCTTAAGGCTGGAGTCACAGGCAAATTCTATTAATTGTTCTTCTTCCTCTGTCGAAAGTGTTGATGGTGAGGTCGACTGGAAAGGGTTTCTAACCCAGTCATATTACTCCAGATTTTCGGGGAAATATTTTGCAAAATGTTCGCTTAATAATGACAAGTGTTGTGTATGTAAATATTAATTTTAAAGAGGGATCGAGAATTTGAATCGATTTTTCAAGTAGAATGTCTTGTAAAGCAGGGAAACAGTCTGTATTTACTTGATCTTCTTCTAATTTTCTTTTCCATAACAGCAACTACTTCTGAAACCCAGTAATTTTATCTGCCAGTTGCAGTATGTGAGTTTCGTTTCCCTGCAAGGACTTCTTAAGATCATTTAATTTTTTTAATATGTCGCAGATATATGCCAATTTTATTATGAACTCTGTATTAATAAACTTTTGAGCATCATTGTGTGATTCTGTCTGTAGATAAGTGTAAAACTCATTTCGTAATTCGTGTACACGTGCGAGTACATTGTCTTTGGACAACCAACGAGAGTTGCAATAATACATTAAAAAGGTATGCTCGGCACCCAATTCTTCACAAAGCTTATGGAAAAATCTTGCTTTCACGGGTCGTGTTTTAATGTAGTTCACCACTTTGATAATTATGTCCATCACAAAATTTAATTCAAGTTTAATGTTCTTTGCAGCCAGGGCCTCTCTATGGATGACACAATGTGTCCATTTTACATTTGGAGCCTTGGTTTTAATGAGAGCTTGTAGACCTCCATACTGTCCGGACATCGCTCGAGCGCCATCCGTACACACACCCACACAGTTCTCCCATTTAATTTTATTTTCGATCATGTATGAATCTAAAATCTTAAATAAATCAGTAGCCTTACCACTATCACAAATAGTTTTGCAAAATAACAAACCTCACACACGTTTGTTTCGTGTATGTACCTCACGTAACATATCAATTGAGCGTCATTACTATCGGTCGCCTCATCCAGTTGAATGGCAAATAAACCTGAAAGTTTTTCCACAATTTGCTCATTAATATCTTCTGCCATGTCGTGAATACGGCGACTAATCGTATTGTTTGAAAGAGGTACATTTTTTATTTCTTTAGCCGCCGATTCTCCAATCATCACTGATACCATATCCACCGCTGCAGGTAAAATCAGTTCCTCAGCAATCGTGTGTGGTTTCTTACATTTGGCAACACTGTGAGCTACCTTGTAGGAGGCGAGCAGTACTTTGGTAGGTACTGATGCTCTTGAAAGCAAAGCCGTGGACTGATGTTTCAGTTCTCGCAATTTTCTAACAAAAAAGTCTCGCGGCTTTCCTTGTAGCTGACTGTGAGTTGTTTCCAAATGACGTTTTAGTTTATTAGGAAGCATACTTTCAGCAGCCAACGCCTTAAGACAAACAACACATTGAGGAAGTTCCACATTTCCTTTGCTAATCTAGGTAAATCCGAAATCCAAATATTGGTCGTCATATTTTATATACTTCCGTTTTTCTAAAGTTTCTTTACTGCTCTCTCCTGAGTCTTCACTTCGTTTTCTATTTCTTTGAGTAAAATTATCCATAATCAGTATCAAAACTCCGCGTGCGTAATTAAACGAAACAAAAGTTTCACTGAACAGTCAGATCAGTCGGAATGCGCGCGGCGCTCACACGACTCGGTCGCGTCGTCACAGACAGGTAATCTGTGTGGATCGCTTCGCGACGCCTCTGGGAATTGCCACGACGCCCCAGGGCGTCGCGACGCACAGTTAGGGAAGCCCTGCCCTAGAGGCTAGGAAGTATTGAAGGTTTCTTAAACAAATGCACGAAATAAAATGTACTAGTTGACGCTCGTATCGCCATTGCTGGTTGGCGGAGAGATGTGGCGTGGTCAGACGACAGCCAATTGGAGGACAGGTGACAACATACGTAAGGCAGAAATAAATTCGAACTTAATTTTTATGACAAAAAGAATACCACCACAGCCAAGGATGGGCTAAAGTGTAATACTAAGAAGTTTTTTTTAAAAATGAAATAATAAGTAAAAATATATATGCATATTTGAGAGAATGAATGCAAGAATCATCGTAAAATAAAACGAATGATAGTTATTTTAATTTTCGTTTGAGAAGAAGCTCGTAATATTTGTCGAATTTGTTGGAGAAGAAGGAAATAAAATGAGGGGTATTAATTTATGCATATTTTAAGAAGATGAAAGCACAATGTTTTGAATTTGAGATGAATAACGAGTTATTAAAACATTGAGAAGCTGAAAATTTTGACTTTATGATTTAACTAATTTGTTACAAAGTGTACATAAAATTATTTTTCCTTCTAGGAAACAAATGTAATAAATTAATAACTAACTAAAAAAAATTAAAATCATAATTTACGAGAGAAAAAGAAAACTGTTTGCCAGCACGGGGACTAGAACCTACACCTCTTGTATTATTAGCCCTCACCTTTAACCACAAGATCAACTGAACTTACGGATTTTACACTAATTTTTATAGTAAATATATCTACACGTACGTACAAAATATGACGGACGTTATTTGATTAAGAAGACTACATTTATTTCATTTTAAGAGTTCTGTTGTTGAGTCGAGAGTTTTGGACGGCTCTTAACAACGAGGTCCTGAGAGCCGATTTAAGAGTTCTGTGTAGATAGGAAAAATTAAAAGTTAATGAGTAATACATTCACGTTTTATTGAAATTTTCGTTTTATTATAATTATTTGAGTTGTTATAAGTTTTTTTACTTATTCAAACTTGCATTGTTTCTTTTTGCACGGAACAATACTTTACATCACCCATAGTTTTTGCACAAATAGCTATTTACGGTTTTACTTTGTTGTGTTGTCGCCATTTTGCTTGAGCTCATGAATATGAGTTAGTATAGTACAAACATTTCTTGAGGTCTATTACAAACACGGTCCTTGTAGTTTTACGAACGAGTAGTTTTACAAGAGAAATCTTTGTACTGTTACAAGAATTTGTAAAATAATAAACAATTTCTTAGTAAAAATTAAAAAAAAATTTTGCAGTGTGATTTTTCTCTAAGAAAGTAGTGAATTGCATACATGTATATTACTATAAACTATCACTTTGTGGTTTTAAACCGAATTAAATGAAAACGAAGTAAAAGAAAGTTGCGTTATCGGGATCGTAAACATTGGCCTGATGGATAGCCACAAAATGCAGGACGTCAAGGATGAGAAAAAAGAGTAGTAAATGAAGGGGAGATTAGTGACGGAGTTGATACTTTTTAACCAACGCCAATCATCCATCTCCTTAAGGATTTAACTTTGACGCGAACATTTGAAATTGGAAAATGTAAACTCGAACCGGGATTCCAAACCCGGATATCGTTCTTGGAACATTTGTTGTTTCTCAATAGTGATTATTGTTAGTTATATTTTTCTGTATATACATATGTTGCACTTTCTAGAAACATTCAATGAAAATTTTTCATATCATTCTAAACCATAGGAAATACAATCAGGATTGTGTGAAACGGTGCTGATAAAGAGTATTTTCAAATTGTTGTTACACAAAGTATCAAGTACAAATTCATGGAATGCCGCAATAATAACCATCAAAATAATGGAGGCTTTAAATAAATAACGGATCATGTGAGACAACGTAATTAGTTAATAATTGTTGATTTAGTGAGTATGAAAGGGTGGAAGAAACGGGAGATCCCCGAGAAAATCTGCCGACCAGCGGCATCGTTCGACACGATTCCCACATGCGAAAGTCCGGGAGCGACCTCGCCGGAAATCGTACCCGGTCCGCCCAGGTGGGAGGCGAGTAATCAGACCACTACATCACCGCGGCCTCTCAGGATTTAGTTTTAAAACATTAAGAACAAAAGCAGACATGGGGAAAAATACATGTACTGAGGAAATATATCTGTATTGTAATAATATAATTACTTACGTATTAACATTAACAAACTTGAAGAAAAAAACACACACGAATAAAGCAAAAATGTCCTAATCTCCATTAGTGTCTACAAAAATACGTGCTACATCCATGGTTGAAATGAGTTGACAATGAATAAATAATATGTTAAGTGGAATGGACAAGTTCATTAAACCAGTATAACAAACTAAAACATTAAACAAAGCATTTGTTCTTGAATGTGAGTTACAAAAAATATTTCAATAACTCTTTATAAAATGGTTTCTTTTCATTCTTCAAATATTGCATCATTTTCTTAGTCATATTTTCTCCGCTTCAGAGTGTCTGTTGCTGTTTGCAGGTTCCGAAAATGAAATTGCACAATGCTGATCAAGTCAGTTCTTTTTCAGAATTTTAGTAGATTACCATTGTTCCATTTCCACCGGATGACTGTTTGACGTGAACTACCCCAGGAGTATAAATAGCAACACAAATCCACTGAGCTTTCGTGATACAAAGTTTATTTGTATATCAATGCAAATTTACGCAGCTTCTTTTAGTGCAATACGTTTGAGAAATGTTTATTTATATAAATATATCTTTGTTTCATGCCCACAAACTTACGTAATATGGTTTATTGCAACCATATACCTTTCACGACATACAACACTCTCCATGGAGAATCCCTCATAATCCATCCTCATAGTCATCATCTACACATCTCCCCTTTCTTAAAGGTCCAAACGTTGCAGCGGTTTAGGAATTTGACTGCTTCTCCGAAGTCCTTTGACAACTATGGCATTTGGCGGTTGGCTCACTTTTTACCAAACTGCTCCGCGAGATAACACTCGCCCTATCTTATTATTTATGCACTTATTTGTAATTATTTTTCACTACTTAAAACTTTTTTGTTGCCTAGTCCGTTATGTATTGAACGCTATTCGCGTATGGTCTAATTTTGGTAAGGGGGAGCACATACGCTTGAGCATGCTAGGGAGTCATTAGTGGCCTAAGTGCCATTTGGATAAACTGTAAACTGGTGTCTGAGAGAGGCACACTAATGGCCGGCACTCTTTAACCTGGGAAACAGATCATCCCCCCCTCCCTCCTGGGAGGTGTGTTGTGGTTGGTTGACGGATCCTCCCACCCCTTCTGAGGTGTACTGTGATAGGCCGTTGCTTGTGGGGGTATCCTTTGGGTGGACAAAGCGCCCAAGCTTTGAAATTTTGCGAGGAAGTCTAGTGGCTAGGAGAAAGGTAAGGGGGGGGGGTAAGGTTAGTCATTGGTTCTAGACCCGTAGAGGGTAATTAGGTGTAATTAGACGTAATTGCATAGTAAACAATTACGAATACCGAGGGTAAGTACATGTAACGAGACTAAGTACATTTACCTAGAGAGTAATTATACACTAAGTACACATGCTCACCCATCGACTGCTGATACACAACTGAAAATGAAGTGTGTTGGGTTACGAGGGGAGGTGAGGCGCTCCTTGGTTCGGGACCCGTAGAGGGTAATTAGGTGTAATTAGACGTAACTGCGTAATTAGTAATTTCATAATAAATCGCTAATATGTTTGTAATATACGTCCGCCATCTTGGAATGTGTAATATAGGTAAGGGTGCCGAGCGCATGCCTGCAGGGAGTCCCTCCTCCGCCTACTGAACGAACCCTCGTACTGATAGTAACTCGTCCTCACCTCACAGAGCGCTGTCTCATTATCTTGCCCGCCCCAGGAAAGACCACCACGCCTCTGCAGGTAGACAGCGAGAGGTCGGGCTGCCAACCCGCTCAGAAAGTGAATGTTCCGTATCCCTACCCAAGCCATTCCAATGCTAAGATGGCTCACATAGGTTTACGTCAAACATATCATTTAGAATGCATGTTGAATGAAATACCTATCATCACTGAATTAACCATACATTGCTCGCATAATCGGTGAACTATTTATATATATATTTTTAAATCGCCGCTGGTAAAAGTAAAGTTGTACTTGTAATATTGTCATCACTTTTTGTTCTCTATAGTGTGTATGTCAGCTACGCTTTTCTCACGCAACTGTTTATCAATCTACGTGTACTGCCCTGTTAAAGTATTTATTTTCACCATCTCCATTACTTATGTTCACTACCAGTCTTTAATACCAAAATGTGTATATGTCAGCTTCGCTTTTCTCGCGTAACTGTTTAAGAAGCTATTTGTACCCACCCTGTCGCAACAAACGTTTATCCTCAAATATACACTTTGAAATAAGGGTAAATAACAACAATTAGTAATCACGTTAACACTTTCTTGTAACACAGTTTTTTTCTTCTAAAAATAAAATAGTTAATTAATATTTTTAAAAAAAATTTCTGAGATATGTAAAATAACTTTCATGCTAATTTTTTTTCCTTCCTCTAAACATCCTATAAACTTTTCTTCATTGCAACACTTTTTTTTAAATTATTGAACTGAAATTCTTTACAGTTTGTAAACACATAGGCAGACGGTGTGGTAGATAGGTGGCGAGTTAGCACACTATACTCGCGTTGAACTGGCAGCAGGTTGTTGGTGTGGTAGACAGGCGGCAAGTAGCATCATATACTCGCGCGTTGGATTGGATGACAGGTGACGAGGTAACTCACTCCGCGCAACCAGACATGTAGCGAGTCAGTAAACTGGACTCGCTTCGTGACGGACTCGTTCATGGAGTTTCTTTTGAAGCTGGTAGACGGTATTTAGCCGGCGCTGCGGACACGAAGAAGAAGAATAGGAAGGTGTGGAATTAAGGAAAAAGGGAAGGAAGAAAAAGAAGAAAACTTGAAAACTTTAAAATTTAAAGAAAATATCTAAATTAAGAATAAGAAAAAGTAAAGGAGATGAGAAGATATGATAATTAAAGAAGAAGAATTTAAAAGAAAAAAGAAGATGAAGAAGAACAAGAAGGTGAGGAAACAAGAAAAGAATAAAACAAGTGGAAGAGGAAATTAAAAATAAGAAGAAGACTCTAGATAAAGATTAGGAGTCCCGACGACTACGGGTATTATCAAAGATGGGGGACTTTCGATAAATTTATAAATTATTGATATATAGGATTTTATAAACAATTTATTTAAATCATTTATAATTTAAACTCATGAATTGACATGGATTTTAATTTCAATTAATTAATTTTATTTATTTAATTTAAATTAATTAAATAAATTTGTTTCATCCCTCGCTCTAAAAAAAAAAAGGATTCCCAAGCCCAATAAGATTCCTTGGCAGTGGAAGTAGCAAAGAATGATTATAATTAATAGAAGATTAATAATCAAAACCCTCGGATGGCCTTTGGCTAAGAGAGGTAAGGTGGAAGTTAATTAATTAATTAAAATTGGACACGACCCCGCGTCTTGCGCAGACAGATGATGCGAAGTAGCAGACGGATGTTTAACTGATGTTGTGGATAGCAGACTGTATTTGATAGATGCTAGGATACGACATTGCTGAGCAGGTTAATTAACGGCGGAATTTTGTAATGGTCCCAAGGTAAAGTCGTTATATTATCAGACTCGATGTAGCGCTTGTCGTCGGCACTTGACAAGGCAACCTTGGTAATACGTTCGGTGAAGATATCGTGGGCACGCGAACGGAAATGGTGCTGGGTCCCCATAACCTGTAAATTTCGCATAAGGCAATCCAAATAATCCTCGTACAGGAGCGACTGCAACACATTAGCTTTTACACCCTTAGCTTTACGCACACACTGGTCGTTCAAAACAGTATATGTGTAAAGATTAGGACGCAAACCAAGAAAGTGTGTGATGATACGGCCAGCACATTCATCCTTCATAACTCCTGTAACGCCTTTGTTCACTAACGGGAACTTTTGCGGATTATTTGGCGCATAATTGGAAGTGTCAAACCGCGTAGTCAAATCAGGGGAAATAGCCTCGTGGACATCGTGATAACATTGATAACATTGTGACAGTCTACTTGATGTAGGAGGCTATCAGTATCGCAATATAGCAGGTGCAAGGCTGGCTGATTTTTTTTGCAAGTAATTTTAGTTGTATGAAAACAATTTTGACAAATCGAGAACAGAAATACCGGTATACAAAGGCCTGTTAAACGTAACAGATACCTTGTCCATTTCAATTAAAACCAAATTCTCATATATTATTTGCCTTGCCTTGAATGTCGGACGCCCAATAAATTCTTCTGCCCCATATATCGTGTCATACCTCGATACGACTGTGATTTCCCTTTCCCGGCGGACATTTTGCAACGTCTTTCCACATGCGGAATTATTCATTAATTTAAAAAAAGCTATTTCTCGAATGCGTTCGCTGCCTGAGCACGTTTTTCAATATTGAAATTAATATACGAAGTCATGCACGCCTTTTGCTCAAAGCGCAGCACGCGGTGAACAGAGTCGAGTTTGGCTCCATACATCAAATAGTGATTCAGTGTTTCCCTGTGTACAACATAATTCTTCCGTGGCGCGAGTGTTAAACGTAATTTTTCAGTCTTGCCTTTCGGCGGTATGGCACTGACTGGAGCAAGAGGCAGATCAGATAGGACATCGTGACATTCAACCGGAAAAGACAAATCAACTTCCGCGAAAAAAACTGGTATCCACGGCATTATCTATGTTGGAAAAATCCAACGTTGAAAATTCGTCTGTCTGAACCCACTCGAAACTACTAATAGGTAACCTGCACTTCATCGTGGAGCTGTACAATCCATTGACGTCGAAATAACAAATATATTTCTCTGCCACACCGGGCGCGTACTTATCACCCGTGTAAATATTATTAGCTTGCGCATGCCTTCTGGAAACCTGGGTAATACCACCCCTGACCCCGCGTTCTACAAAGAGATACTTATCCACGTGCCTTAACAGCTCAAGCCGCACACCAGTTTTTAATAAAAAGAGCGTCCCAAGAGAGGGAATGAGCCGCGACGTACATTGCGGGGTCCATGCCGTATTCTGCCAAACATACGGTCTTGAAGCTCTCAAAAATGTCTGCCAACAAACACGTGTCCACACGTAAGTACTGTATTGCGTACTCCACTAAATGTTGACGGTTGAACGCATTCCATGCGGATTAAGCATGAGCGTATTCCTCATCGCTTATACCCTCGCCTTACATTATGAAATGAATCATTTGGTGGGAGTGAGGTGCAGTTCATATAGTCTTAACAAAGTCATAAGGAAATACTTCCTTCCTTCGCGCCAATTCAAATTGGGTGTTGTCTGGAAACTGTGACCGGGTGATAGCCATCTGTGCAGAAGACAAATTATCTGCCAATGTTTCTAGTGACGCGTTCATGAAATTGAACTATTCAATAAAACGTAATTGCACAACTCGCGTACCTCCCTGCAAGTTTTTCCCATAGGGAATGTGTTTTGTGATGCATTTATAACCTTCCAAGGTGGTTCCAATTACCTTAATATCGCCCGGATTTTCGATTACCACGCTTCCATTGAGCTGTGTGATTGTTGGGGAGCTAGTGGTTTCATTAAAAAGTGGAGATCGTAATTCTGCAGACTATGAAATACAGCGACAAGTTGATTCTTTTTCCGTCTGAACCGTAAGTTACGTTGATTATGTGCGCGGCCTCTGATTGCGCCCGTCAAATGATCATGATCGATCACAAAGACTTTGCCGAGCGGCTTATTGCAAATATGAAAACTTGTTTGAGTCCTGTCAGCTATTGTCAGTGGCTTCATTGGAACAATTGTGCTGTGTATGTCTGCAACCTACTGTACTAACTCAACTAATTTTTCAACCATCTTATACACACAATCCTCGCCCATAAACTCATAGTACTGTGTTAAAGTGGGATCGTAAGCGCACACGAGCCAAATGCTACAAGCATTTGGAACATGTTTATTGATGGCTGTTGTGCCATAATCATCATTTTGGGGCAAGCACATTGACATGGGTTTCAAATAAGCCTTAGTATCGCAGTACGCAATAAAACCCATTCTTTGCTGTTAAGGCAAAATTTCTAAACTGATTGTCCTTATTTTCCTTAGTTGGGAGAGTACACCGAACAGCATCGTGTTGTTTGCATAAATCACTATGTTTTGCGAGTTTCTCCTTACTTGANCAGTTGGGAGAGTACACCGAACAGCATCGTGTTGTTTGCATAAATCACTATGTTTTGCGAGTTTCTCCTTACTTGAAAAATACCGAAGGCAGTGCTCGCAAACAAAAATTGTCCTGTGATACTTAGTGAACTGACTGTGAACTAAACGTGACAAATTCCTAATCATAAAATGCAAATGGGCGTTACTACCACTGGCATGAATAGCTAACATATTCACGTGACGCTTACATCTCACAGGAGAAATAATAATGGGTACGATATGCCCTTCCCCATCATTATCAAACCCCTCGTCAACAAAATTCCCGTCCTTGTCTACCACAGAATAAACATTAACTGAAACATTATTAAGCTTGTCGAAATGTTTGATTTCGTGTAACATGAAGGGAGCCGACAATCCTCTCGTATTCAGAACTCGACGAGGTTCTCGGTATGAGTAGGATTTCTCGGCATTGTTTCTGGCAGGAAACACACTTGCTACTACGGCGTAGAGGAGACATACATCTGTTGCACAGCTTACATTAATGCAAGCTAACTGATTGGCAATGAAATTAGGTAGCTTTGTGTGAGAAGCACCTACAGTGAATGGTCTGTACTGCGAAATGTGTACATCCATTTGTAGTATCAGCTTCATCCCCCAGCCGCTGCCTCTTCCACAAAAGTCACTAATGTTCGTAGTGAGCTGAGGGACGATGTGATCATCGTATATTTCGCCAACATCGGATGAATGGAGGACGGGTGTGGCTTTGCTGCAGAAATTAAACGTCTCCATGACCATTTCCTCTGCTGCTGTGTTTTTGAAAAACTTAACTGCAATTGAGCCATAAATTTTGAAAGGTCGGTGTACTGTTTCACTAATAACCAGAAAGGATGCCATGCATCTGATGAAGAAAAGTGAAATATCCGCGTCTGTTTCAACCNTACTGTTTCACTAATAACCAGAAAGGATGCCATGCATCTGATGAAGAAAAGTGAAATATCCGCGTCTGTTTCAACCTGATCGATATGTATTCGAGCATCCACAAGTCTTCTGCCGAACGCGGTATCTAAGGTTACATAAGTCAAATCCCGAGGCAAACCTACATCGACCGAAGAATCAGAGCTTGAATGATTATCTGATTCAATGGTAAAGGGAGGATGTTTAACTTAAGGGTCTTCCATCGCAAATTTCCTACTCACCAATTATCGCCCCTAACCCCACCTAAAAGCAGCCGATCTGGAATATATAGTTAGACTACATATAACGTTATAAATATACCTGAAAATAAAAGACAAATAAAACACAAATTATGTGTACATATCACCTAAGAGCCCTATTATAAACACTATGCATTTCCCCAATTACAGTATCTGAACATTTGCCCTGAAGGGGACTTTGAAGTCCTACCAGGGACGCTCCAAAGTTACCCTAGTGCTCTACCAACTACGCTACCGGAGCGCCCCCAACATGTGAATGAACTATACCTACATTTAAAAAGTAGTAAATATAAAAAAATTACTTACATTTAAAAATGTTTAATCCTCAGCGCAGAACCCTACGGAACCGTAAAATCGACAGCGCGATGCAAACACTACACTCGCACTACACTCCGCCAGAAGTAGTCAATAGCAACCGGTGGATCTCTTAATTGAAGCAGTGCGGAGAGATGCTCTCCCTTCGAGAGTTAAAGAACAACTGAGAGAGAAGCTGTGTTTCACCCTACCTTCTCCCCCTCTTGCTACATCAAAAGTAAATGCGTTTTCGCTGAAAGGCGTTGTGCGTTTTGATCCACTTCAGGCAGGCGTGCGGTGGAAGTTAAGAAAAAAAACACAGTAAGTGATGCTTACAAAAAATTACGTGTTCACTCCGCCTTTGGGACATAAAACCGCCCCGCAGTTTAGAAAACAACCGGGGGAAAGAGGCCAAATAGCGTCACAGATTTAGACGACGCAGGGGCTCTCTTCATTCTTTGTTCTCCCGAGAAGGCGGACCACGTGTGTTTTAGGAGGGGTTTAGCTCACTGCCCAAAGATCTGTGTCCCGTTAAGGAGGGAGGTGTTTTTCCAGATAAGAAAGTTAGGACGTACAATTCTTTCCCGCAGGTATGGAATGAAGCATGCAGTTCCTTTATGATAAGTTTACTTTCCATTCAGTGTGGAATGTAGCAATACGTTACTAGTTTCGTATGTTAATAATACGTGTCAAACATAACATCGGGTTTCGAACTGTTTATTTTTTGAAATATAACACCATGTTACTCATATTATTATGTGTTTTAATATCACACTTTTCATTAGCATGCTTGGGGAAGGAGACGTTAAGTCATAAAAACACAATTTAGGTTTCAGTCTATTTATTATGTTATATAAAAAAACGTATACAACACATGTATCTCTTACACTTTTGACAAACATTATACAGGTTAATACTTTGATTATGCATTCAAAAGCGTTCAGACTGTTTACAATTTCAGTAAATATTGTTTTTATACATTGGTTTATAATCCCGTGAATATCTTGATCCTGAGATGTCTCGCAATGTTTGCGTTTCCTTCGAGTCAATTAGGTTTTTCAGTATACGTTTGCGTACAAACGTCTTTACTGCATTCTGGGGCATGCGACACTATATTTTTATTTTGAACCAGGTCTGGGTAAGTTTCTAATAACTGAGAATAAATTTCGTCAACACTTGCAGGTAGCGAGGTATTCGGTGTCATGTAATGTACAGGACATTTGTTTATATCGGAACATTGAAATAACTCTTGCGACTTTTCATTCGATAATGGAAAATGTGTAATTCGGAAGTGAAAACTGGAGTCGCAACTGCCAAAAAACTGCCTAAGCAAACCATTACTCCTGTACGCGTACTCAACAGTCTATTTACCCGGAGTAACGGTAACATACGGGTTGCTGGGATGAAAATGTAATTTTGTCTCTCACTGTTGTTGACGGTATGAACGCCAATTTACGACTGACGCGCAAATATTTGCTAGTTTTTCTCAAACAACAAAACATTTTACAATGCAACGAGCGTCTAAAGAGTTTGGTAATATTGATTTTGCATTTAGATTTTTCAATACATACACATGAGAAATTGAGTTAATCACCACTTTCCTCTAGTTTTGTCATTAAAAAAACCTATACTGCGAGCAAGAAAAGTTTGTTGGGTAACTTTGCTTGATCTAATTTAACCTTCCTATGCACAAAACACTTTGATGATACACAATCTGTAACTAATATATACCCAAACTCATTCACTGCCTCAAAAACATGCACATACCAATTACAATGTTCAAAGTATTGCAATGGCTGATATTTGTAAACAATATGTTCCAAACTTTCTCTTTCAATACTATAAGTTGTGAAAATATGTTCACCTTTACATTTCACACTCCGTGTTTTCTCAGACATATACGGTCTACACTTATTAACATAACATTTTGAACTATCACAATTGGTTATACAAGGTTTATTGCTTTTTAACGTTAAACCAGGACCGTATGTACATGAAAAATGAAGATCGTCTTGATACATTTCCTTAAATGTGTAAAATGAAAGAGGTAATTGATATCTCACAGAATACAAACAGTGTTCGATGAGAAAGTACTTTGTGTTCGGATGAAACTTCATTCTTACCGCAGGAAGGGGATGGAAGCGGAATTAATCGAGATGAGAGATGGCAACTTCACACGCCCAAGTATTACTCACAGGCGGAAATGAGAGATTTCCTTGTTGGAAAATAAATGTGTGAATATTCCCATCACACACTTCCTTCCATTGGATGTTGATCCCAGAGTCGGGGCGGGTAAGTTCGGNGGTTTTTTTTTTTTTTTTTTTTCGTTTCCATTTACTTCCACAATCTCTTCGTTAAAGCTTGCTATAGTTAAGTCTTGTAATGAACACGGTAAATCGCTGTCGGGTCTCAGGTACCGCAAAGCATACTAAATGTTGTTGGATTCTATTCCTTCACCAAACCTAACGCCTTGATATGAATGGTAGGTATAACACCAATGTTCAATATCATTTCACACTTGTATCTGCAAGACACTGTCGCATGGTTTGAAATATACTCGTCTATACCCTACTTGCAACACCTCGTACTCAGTCTCTGGGTTGAACACGCACACCATGCTTATATACGAATGACGGAAATACTGGTGCAGATACCCCTTGTATATATAGGTTTGCGGTCATACTGATTTTTTTTTTATTTGAAGGGAAAATATTTCTACTTGCTTTCGTCAACTCTGCATATCCACATACCGCAGGGCGAGACTAACCGCCGGTTTTCGTTGAGAATTTCAGTAATATGTTTAATTTTATTACATTTTTCCGTCCAGACTACAGGCATGGTGTAACAGTCCGTTTGTATAGTCCATCTCATATTAGAAGGCCACATTGTGGCAGTGAGTGGCAACTTGACGTATATGAAAACAAACTAAGTGCCATTTATAAAGTCCTGTATCAGTTGATGCATGAACGAACATAAATTAATATTACGTTGGCTATTCTGAGAGCAGTGCCGACGCACATCAGACAAGCAGAAAATACGCGGATAAGCAAGAGTTCGTAGATTAATTAATACATTTTATTTTATGTGGTCATAAAACAGCAGTTTTTATTTTTAGAAACTAAACTTCGTAATAAAATAGTAATGTATAGGTGTTCAAAATGAAATGCACAATAAAACAACCAGTATAGAAATAAAACGCAACCTAGAAACCTTTTTCAAGTCGTATGCCGCCCTCTCAAACCCCGCTTTCCTTACGTGCTTGATATTAATTCCAAAAACATACAGAAATATTGCATAATATTGTTGAATTATTTCCTCTAATAATTTGAACGAAATATATTTGAAATACGTTTTGTTCCGAGCCAGTAATAGAACAGTATACTTTACAAAGACGCTATCTATTGTCGAAAAACCTGTTGTGCGCGCCATCTATTGGTTCTTTTGCGAAATATACGCCATATTGTTCTCCGAAAACCCATTTTCTTGTTTCCGAAGAAGTGGGACACCCCACTCTCGCCGCACCAGCACGTCATACCTGTAAGGTGTGTTGCACTCACGTCTTACCGCTCCCCCCCCCTCCTCTACGCTGCCTCTTCCAGTTACATTACGTTTACGAACGACCCTATAAACGCCCTCCAAACTCATTTTCGAAGAGACTCTCGCAGCCTGCCGCGCCGCCCGAGTAGTTCACCAATTGCCGCACGAAGCAGCACCTCCTGGACAACATCGTTGCCATGTGGCCGATCAGCTGATGGCGGAAGGATACGTAGTCAGATGTAAACAGTGGTGCTAATTTCGCCGAGCTGTCAAAAAGTGTCCTTATATGAGATGTACTATAACATATTTGATTTGCCCATATGACATACGTTTTTAAATTTGTTCATATAGAACATAATCCTCCAATTAATTTAAACAGCATGGCAATATTGTGTGTGGTCGTAAATTAAACACTGCACACTCGCGTCCATTACATTCACTGACTTCTTCGTACGTGTNGAGCTGTCAAAAAGTGTCCTTATATGAGATGTACTATAACATATTTGATTTGCCCATATGACATACGTTTTTAAATCTGTTCATATAGAACATAATCCTCCAATTAATTTAAACAGCATTGCAATATTGTGTGTGGTCGTAAATTAAACACTGCACACTCGCGTCCATTACATTCACTGACTTCTTCGTACGTGTNTGCAATATTGTGTGTGGTCGTAAATTAAACACTGCACACTCGCGTCCATTACATTCACTGACTTCTTCGTACGTGTATCCCGGACTAATTACAGAAAAACTCCAATGTTCGCCTCTGTCACACATTTGAATTTGTAGCGGAGTGTTGTCATTAACTCGAACCAGACACTTTTAGATCCCGGGAGAACATTCGCATACTCGAATTCAGGATTAAATTTCTCCATCGCGTCCTACACTATACAGATATAATACCGCGATTCGCGATTTATTATACCTCGATCGTGATATATCCCTCCTCATCCCAATTCGTCGATAACGACCATTTAAGCATTAATTTAGAATTTTCACCTGAAAATAATTGGTGATTTATATCCGTACATTTTACGAAACTTTTTGAATGACTGGCACTTGACCTCTTTCTGTATATCTGTTATGTTACTACTCCATACGCTTGCTAGAATACGTTTTTGATTCAGTCCACACACGAATATCTCCTCGTCTTTGAGATATTTGTTGCAAATAGAGGGTAAGTCGCTGTACTCCATACATCCACTCTCCCACACTAATCCATGGTGATTTTTTGAACCCCAAGTGTTGGTGCGCCTATACTTCCGACTTAAACTTTTCCACACAAAAGGTTGTTTGAATGCGAACACAGTGGTATGGTTGTGTATTTCTGTGATAGCCATTTCCTTAATAATAAATCAATTTGGTGCTTGGAAACCTTGAATATTACAGAACATGTTTACTCGATCACACTACGTCGTACACTGAAACACAATTACGTTAATAACTTGACTAACTTATCGCGAACAGTATAATATACTAGTCTATCGTGAATGATTAACGCATAAGCTTGGGTATTTTGGGGAATGTTCACATTCGCAGTTATTTCAATANTACTAGTCTATCGTGAATGATTAACGCATAAGCTTGGGTATTTTGGGGAATGTTCACATTCGCAGTTATTTCAATACGCAAATCAATAACACTGTTATTTATAGAGTCGTTTTGTTTACTAACATCAAACACGAATAAAGGAACTTTGCTAGGTGCGCACTGTCTTTAGAATAATACGTCTCTTGGAATTGTCTGTACATATTGTAGCAAATATGATACTCGCCATTCGCGAAATGCGTGTTAAAGTCAATGTACGGGTAAGCTTGACTTTAAGAAATAGTTTTAATGTTTTTAACATTGAAAGGATCGAATAATGACCTATCCGCTCTTAAGTTATTTTGGCGGTTGATTTGGAAACATATAATGACGTATCTCGGTTTTTCATTTGAAAAACTTGATTTTACATTCCATACAACTTTCTCGGATGGTGTCACTGACGGGAACGTCTTCAGACTCCAGGACCTGAATAAAATATCTAGGTTTCTGCCTTTTTCAATACATTTAAGAAATTTCACGCGTTTGCGAATGTTAATTTTAAAATGCGGCATCAACCATTCTACGCTATTTAGTTAGAATCTAACACCTTCCTCTTCATTACCCGTGTCGCGTATAGTGTTCAAGTACGTATTGCTAAATAGAATAACCAATTCTTGTTTAGCATTTACGATAACGTGTTTATAGTTTTCGGCGAATCCCAATACCATGCTCAGCGGTATGACAACTTCGTATTTACCACCGGGATTAATGAGCAGTTTATAATTATCAGTGTGGTTCCACCCATACATTATGCATGTGTTAACGAGAGGTAATTCTTTATTGTAGATGTAATTCCAACATCTCGAGTCTGGTATATTTCCACACCGTTCAGTAAGTATGCGAGTCTGTCTAGCAGCTGAAGTATACCGTTGCGAACTATTCCCGTAGTTACGGGTTTAGTTCCATCATCTGTGTTTTTGATTGTACCTGTGAACCGCAAAGCCGATTTCGAAGTTAATGTACACATTAACTTCGATCCAACAGGTATAACAATCCGATGTTTTTCGTTACCAATGTTCAGTGTGAATATTTGATTGTGTATCTATATTTAATATAGGTACTGTTGTATGTTACGAATTCAANATTACCAATGTTCAGTGTGAATATTTGATTGTGTATCTATATTTAATATAGGTACTGTTGTATGTTACGAATTCAATTAGACTCATTTGCCATTCACCATCTAACTTCAAGGGTGGGAAGTAAACCGAACGCAGTTGGGATGAGTTTCCGTTGAGTGTGATTGACATTTTACTACGCTACTGACGGTTTTAAGGAGTGCGTATCTTATTTATACACAGGAACCGTACACATAAATGTCCACAGTTATATGTCTGGTAATTGTTCGGTTTCATAATTGTACATGATTTGTGTATCCTGTAAATAGTTACATATTTCTAATGGAGGATGTAAGTCTCCATAACTGTCATAGTAGATGGAATGACGTCCGTTTTTACGTATTGCAACCCAGTGGGTCCCATCATTTTGTTTAGCAACTAAATTAACAATCAAAAATTCCCAAAAGTATGGTTTTGTCTCTCGTGTACACACATGGCATTTCAATTTTTTGCATACACACGAATGTCTTAGTCTGTGAGCGCGCGGGCTGGAAGACTGTTGAGGATCGTCTCCGTTTTTTCCCTCGTCTTAGTTTTTTTTTTCATATGTCCTTGACCCACTTTGTAAGTACGAAGAAACGTTCCTTTACCACCCGTGTTGTTATTTCTTTGTGTGACTGCCCGGCTTATTGCTGAGGCCCCGCCCAAAAGCGAGCCAGTGCGGTTATCGCAGGTAGACATATCCCTGGCAGAAATACACATTTTTTCTTCCCTCATTGTTTTTTACCAGGACCCGCTCTCTTTGTAGTACTCTATCAAATTCCTCTTTTAACTTTACCTCTCATAACTTATCCAACTACCCAAGCCTTAATTTTTTTCTCCAGTTGTGGTATTAGGGTTGTTTGTAATATTTTCTGCTTTCTCAGCTAAAAGTGTATCTGCAATATGACACTTTTTTATAACGTTTGTTTGCACGTAAGTTATGTTGTGTTGCTTGCACTCTTCATTTAATGCATTTATTTCCTGGTCGTTACGGGCCGACCGCAAGACGTGTAACGGGTCCGTATCAGTTATATTTAGGTAAATTAAGTTCAAACAGTAGTTTATTAATAAGTGCGATTAAGACTCCGCTACCTTTTTTGATAAGTCTAGCGTGAGGCATTATTTAAGACTGTGTACGATCCTATATATATATATGGTTGTATATACTTAATACGGTTAGTACGTTGCAGTTTGTTAGTATGATGATTATACGGCAAAGTGAACATCTTCCAGTAACTGTAACTAAGAACGAATACGTAACTGAAGAAACANAAGTGAACATCTTCCAGTAACTGTAACTAAGAACGAATACGTAACTGAAGAAACACAGAAACATGGTACGCTTTTACTGTCAAATATATGGTGTATAATAACTGGGACTTCCTTTTGTGGTAAAACGTGTGTGACTATGTCGCTTTTATAACATCCAAATGGACCTAGGTTTGAAAACGTATATTTAGGGGATTCGGTAATTACTTTTTTACCAGGAGATAAAATACAGGTAGGTNTGGACCTAGGTTTGAAAACGTATATTTAGGGGATTCGGTAATTACTTTTTTACCAGGAGATAAAATACAGGTAGGTGATTATGTTACGGACGCGAACCAAGGTCTGTTTGAATTATTATTTAAAAATATACCGAATGGGTATTCGGATGCTGATTTCGAAAAATATCCACTTGTGATACGCATAAACGCTCATTTTCGCAATACCGATTCATCTTCAGGGAGTATTGAAGATGTGGATCACCCAAAATTAAGTTTATGAAGGCATATCGTTGGAAGTGGTTTATATAAAGAAGAGGTAGGTGAAAGACTTTCGCATGTGTATTGGGACAATCCTAGCGAATTAGTGGATAGATTGGGACTGCTTATTGTTTCTAAATACTCTGGTAATAATTCACACACAAACGAAATAGTATCGATTATTGAAGAATTAACTGAAGGTGGATGTATTTATTAAAGTAAAAATGAAATTTAGTAAACCCGCTCTGGAGGTGCATGCACCGGCCAGAGTTAATTTTCCTAGAAGAAAGGTTATTACGTTGGGAATGAATGATCTTTTTCAAACTGATTTGTGTGACATGTCATTACTCTCGAAACATAATGGTAATTTTAAGTATATCTTGACTGTGATAGACGTATATTCCAAATTCGTTTGGGGTATACCAGTAAAGGATAAAACTAGACTACACGTTAGCACTGCGATGGAGTTTGTATTAGGAAAGCTGGTTCCAAATAATTTGCATACCGATAAAGGATAAATTTTTTAATGTTCATTTCAAGAATTTAATGTTGCTGCATAGAATTAACCATTACGTCACGTATTCTGAAAAGAAGGCTGCGGTAGTGGGACGTTTTAACAGAACTTTAAAGTAGTAATTATATAAATATTTCACGTCGAAAGGAACTCACACCTGGGTAAATATTCTGTCTGAAGTAATGACGTTCTATAATTCGAGGTGTCGCAGAACGATAAAAACAGCACCTATTAACATGGAAGACAACAGTTTGTTAAANATAATTCGAGGTGTCGCAGAACGATAAAAACAGCACCTATTAACATGGAAGACAACAGTTTGTTAAAATCTGTATATAACAATCTCAAGGTTTATGATGAGCGGAAACAGAATTTCAAAGTTGGGGATTATGTTCGTGGGCCGAAACTAAAAGGTGTTTTTGAGAGAGAAAAAAATGAGGTTAGTTGGTTTTATGAAATATTCTGTGAAACGCCCGTATCCTCGAGTATATTAGTATATTACCTCAATTCGTCCTTTGGTAGTCAGATGTGGTTTTGATGGTTATGATTTGCAGAAAATTAGTCCGCCACAAAAGTATTTAATTGAAAAAATTATTAAACGTGAAAAGAATAGATCANCAGGTATAGCTTGAAAAATTATGTAAGGGGTAAACTACTGTTCCCACCACCGTCTTTTGTATTCGTCTGTGGCGATTGTTCGGATTTTAACCACGTCTACAAGTGACCTAATGGAGGCATTTGAGGGTTTACCTAATCTCAGTTTGGACATTGAATGGGATGATTCAGACTTCGACGCGCGTTGAATGGTGGCTTGGCTTTGCCATTGGTAGAGGAGGAGGAAGCACTGGATTTAAGTCGAGGACAGGATGTGGAGCCGTGTCGCCGTGCTTGCACGTTTACGTCAGAGCTGCCTATAGACTTATCTGTGCGGGCTCCCTTCCCGATAGATGTTAGGTAAGCCATCTGCCCACTACCCGGCTGTCCGTTCTCCAGAGGCTGCTTCTCACCTGCTTCCCGTGTCCGATCCACCTGCGCAGGCTCCCGCCTCGGAAGACACCAATGTCGCCTCTTAGCAGGGTGGAGACAGCGTGGAACGTCGCACCCCCCTAATGCGGGAACTGGGTGCCTTCTTGTGTTTCAACGGGGGTGTTTTTTTTTTTAACTTTGTAACTTTTTAAATGTAAACTGTTTTTATTGTCATTCCAAATTTATTATAACCATTTTTAGAGAGTTATTTAAAACACAAAATATGACATACTTACACTTTCGTTTTTTTTTTTCATAATCATTTCATTATGCTTTTGCAGAATTATCTCATGGGAATCATATTTCTACAAGACAGTGCTTTGTGAGGATACGAGACGGTGCTTTGTGTTTATTTGCGTCGAGTGCAAACTTTGGTTTTTTCATATGGAAGAAAGCTTTGAATAATGTTTATAACTGCAAAGTGTTTTTTTGTGTGTTATTCTCTGTGGTTGTGTATGCATTTTCAAGTAATTAATAAGAGGAAATCAAGGAAACATACTGTGTGAGTCTTTATTANGTGAGTCTTTATTTAATAAAACCATCATTAATTGTGTATTGATTTTTTAAATTAAATAAGATGATACATTATGTATACGTAATATCATTTTTTATACCGACATTAATGTTGTTTGGAATACGCTTTTCTTCTTAGTGAAATATATTTGTGATGTACAGTATTCTTCAGTTACATCCTTAATGCATATAAGATGACAGGAATTAACCTAAAACTTTTTACAACATGATTGAACAGATATGCAATGTTTACACCACTATTACCTCAGACGTAGTTATGTATACAAAGTATAGTGTATAAACGTATTGCGTACACGTAATTTTATTAAGCTTGCGTCAGACTGATGAAGGGTTATTGTACATGAATTCACGCAAAGCTTCGCTTTTGCATTGAGAACAAAACAATGGTTTTGAACATGTATGTAGTTTACAAGAATACTGTTTTACTAATGCATTAAGGTTTACTACACGTGTAGTATTTTCTGATATTAAGTATTTGAGTGTATATGTTAAATGAAGATTTTACAATTTTGTTTTGTGGTTTACCTAAGACGTATACTGGGTATTCTGGAATAAATGCTTCGTTTACATATTGGTATCTCTCTTCATAACGTATGTTGCCAGAATCCCATTTAATATCGTGTACTTCGTATGTCTGTAAGCGATACAATATTTGTAAATGTGGTGACAGATTAGACCATGGATATAGCGATTTAAATTTAAACAGTTTTGTGAACTTATCATCGTCTGAGTATGATATGGACACTTCTTTGGCAATAAATGATTGTGATACGTTTTACGGGTTTTCAAACTGGTGGACACAACAGAACATTTTTTTTAAACAACTTATAGNTTTTTTTTTTTTTTTTTTTTTTTTTAACAATAATACTTACAGTAATTCTGTTGGTGTTTCTGAGGTGACAGACACATTGTCAGGCACTTCGTAAGCTTGTGTGAGGTGGATTATTTCTTCAATTTTACGTACCAAACATTTCCTTCTTGTGTGTGAATGTATCGTTGGTCATTTTATGTATTCCTAAGGGACAGTTCTCACATCACATGTATGAAATAATATCGGGATCATCCTGCAGCTGTTGTGGCAGATAATTGTGTACGTATTTTATTTCATGGGATGCGAAGTAAATTATATGAAGTCTTTTGGGAGAAAAGCCAGTTCGTTTACAATGTCTAATGTAAGTAACGTCTTACTTTTACTGTAGGCTAACTTCGCATAATACACGTAACCATTTAGAATCGCAGTTTTCACAGCAGTGTCTTTGGTTCATCTTTCGTAGGACATAATACATTTTTTTTTTTCTGTTCCCTTGAAAAGGGAGCCTTCGTCAAAGAAGAATGCAGCTTTGCTGGGTACCTTTCCTCCGTGGGTTCAATACCTCGTCCAGCTGATGGCGGGGTTGGGCCACAGGNTGCTACGGAGTTGGTGGTTCTGAATTTCTCTGAGCTGTCAAAAAGTGGCCTTCTTATATGGTACAGAATATAGTGCGGCACGCAGAGCGCGAGCCCCAGACACTCTTCGACGCAACGTCGATGTTATTGTTATAGTTTCAACATAGCTTCTATTGTCACTGACTATTGCCAACGCAGGTGGGGCATCACACGGACCGATGCGGTTTGGTTGAAAGTTAAAAAATATGCTAAGAAGTTCTTTAAATATATTTCCGCCTTACATAATTTCACAAACCAATACGGCGGTTATTCCCCGCGAATTTTTTTTTTCATCCTTATAGTGCTTCGGGCGTGCCCAGCGCTCTGTGCGGTGGTGGAGAGAGTTAAGTTCAGTTCGCCCTCGGAGGCGGAGGCGGTTAGACTCCCTGCAGGCATGTCCTCGACATTCCTAGATGGCGGACGTATATCACAAACATAATAGCGATTCACAGCTCAGTTGCGAGTGAGCAGTGATCGGGGTAGGACGTGTACTTAATGTGTAATTACTCTCTCAGTACATGTACTTACTCTCGGTATTCGTATTTGCTTATTACGTAATTACTCATTAGCAATTACTCATTACGCAATTACGTCTAATTACACCTACTACCCTATACGGGTCTCGAACCAAGCAAGGACTGGCCCTTCACCCCCTTACACCGTCTGAAGCCTCTAAACTTCCTCGAAAAATTTCAAAGTCCCGCGAATGTCGCTTGGGTGCTTTTCCCATCGAAAGGATACCCCCACAAGCAATGGCCAATCACAGCACACCTCATAAAGGGTGGGAGAACCCGTCAGCCAACCAAAACACACCTCCCAGGGGGATGATCTGTTTCCCAGGTTATACTCTGTACCATGTAAGTTGGCCAGATTCTGACAGGTCTGCGAAAGTAGCGCCATTGTTTACATCTGACTACGTATCCTTCTGCCATCAGCTTATCGGCCACATAGCAACGATGTTGTTTATTTCCATGCTGTCATTATCAGCCGATCCCCTAGTCAATGTACTGTTCGTGGGACGTTTTAGGCAAACTTGCTACTCAGAAATACGTAGCTGCGATTGTAGTAATTGTAATGTGTACATAAATCATTAAACATTAAATTGTTATGTTAAAAAGGCAAAAATATAAATAATTAATTTAAAATTTAGTGCTGACATCTGTCTAAAAAAAAGTTAGTAGGTTATAAAAGTAAAAATATAAAACCTTACAAAAAATTTAATATTTGCTAACTATTTTTTATTTGTCCGAGACAGTGAATTTGGGATAACATTTGTGACACGGTAGTTGTGGCTATTATCACACGTTGGACATTATAGCTAATATATTCGAGTTGGAAATATGTGACGTGGAATAACGTTAGAATTGCTTAACAATTATTCATGCGTGTCCCACTTTCTTCGGAAACACGGAAATGGATTTTCGGAGAACAATATGGCGTATAATTTATGTAGACGAACGATTACCTGTCGAATAGAAATTACTAGTACTCAAAATCACTACACGAAATATAAGTTACTTTAAAAATTATGCAGAGTTGGAGAAAAATAAAATTATTTGTATATGTTCATAAATTTATATATGTCGCATGCGGAACGCTTTTTTTTTTTGTGGCTGGTAATGCTTCAGAAAAATCTGATAGATAGCGCGCATATCCTGTCCGGAGCGAAGTCTGAGTCTCTTATTTTGCTCAATAGATCGCGTCTTTTTAAAGTTGACTGTTCTTCTTCTTCTAATACTGGCTCAGAACGACACGAATTTGAAATATATTTCGTCAAATTATTAGAAAAAATAACTCAGCAATATTATGCAATATTTTTGTATGCTTTTGGAATTAATATCAAGCACGTAATGAAATCGGGGTTGGAGAGGGACGATTAAGACGTGAAAAAAGGTTTTGAAATTGTGTTTCATTTGAATACAGATCGTTTTAATGTGCCTTTAATTTTGAACACCTATACATTTCTACTTTAGCACGAAGATTAGTTTCTAACACTAAACATTGCTGTTTTATGACCACGTAAAATAAAATATATTAATTAACCTAGGAACTCTTTCTTATCGCGTTTTTTCGGCTGGTATAATGTGCGTCGGCAGTGCACTGAGAATAGCCAACGTAATATTGACTTTTGTTCGTTTGTGCATCAGCTGATACAGGATTTTGTAAATGGCACTTTGTTTTCATATACGTCAAGTTGCCACTCACTGGCTGTCAGAATCTGGCCAACTTATAAGGCGGCAATTAGTGTGGCTCTCTCCGACAACCGTTTACAGGTTATTCTAATGGCACTTAGGCCACTAATTACTCCCTAGCATGCTCAAATGTATGTGCTCCCCTACTCAAATTTGATCCTGGTGTTAATAAAAGGCATTTGACTGAACAGGCACATGGTTGATTGAACATGCGTTTGGCAGAAAATTCTGCCGAACGATTTTTTGGTCAATTGCCCGACACCCATCGTTTGTTGGCAACAAGCTCAAACCGTGTTCTTAGGGATAAAATAAAATTCCCAAAAAATTAACATTGGCTGCAGAAATTTATGTAAGCACCTGTAGTAAAATTTTACGTACAATGGCTAACATTAACATTCGGCCACCCATGATTATCGCAGTTTTATAGCCCTCTGTTACAATATAAATTAAGATAAACATAAAACATATCGCACAATCATTCTTGTGTGCTTTAAATGAAATGTAGCGGAAGCCAATTACTGAAATGAGCAGTGCAACGTAGCATACAATATGATTTTGTCTTCCCATGCTGCATAACTACGCCACTTTAATATTCGGCCATCATCATTCAAACACAAACATAATCCCCTTTTAAAACTAAACAAACAATCTTTTAGTACTTGGTAGCATGGCCATTCTGTTTAATTTTTTCTCGCAGGCGTTGTGGCATATTAGCATTTATTTTCCTGGTACATTCGGAGCCACTCTTACTCCATTTTTCCTTGAACCCTTTCTCAAATTTTTTTGTGGACCTACTTGTGGTAGTCCTCAGTCTTCTTTTGAGTTCATCCCAAAGATTTTCTTTGGGATTCAGGTCGGGTGATTGGGAGGTGTGTTAATGACTTTGGCACAGTTATACAAAAGCCAGCTCTTGACAATGTACGACTTGTGTTTTGGATCATTATCTTGGTAAAACTTAAAAGTGTTACTAATGCCCAGATTATCAGCACTCTTGCGTAAGTTTGCTTTCAGGATGTTGAGATAGTCTTTCTTTTTCATTGTTCCATCAACATGTAAAGCCTCTCCAACACATGCTGAAGATATACAACCCCAGATCATAATACTACCTCCACTGTGTTTCACAGTAGGTTTTATGTTCCCAGGTTTTAGCCCCTCATTTGCCTTGCGCCATATTGTTACCCTGCCATCTGAACCAAACACATTCAATTTCGTCTCATCAGCAAAAATCACATCACTCCACCAGCTTTCATCTTTGTCACCATGGTCTTTTGCGAACCTACATCGTTTTCTTCTATTCACCCTCATTAATAACAGACTTCTTTCTAGGTACGCTGTCATTATATACTGCTCTTCTGATAACTCGCCGTATGGTTTCTGGATGGACGTTCTTTCCACATTCATTGAGTACCTCCGTGGTAAGTTTGCAAGCAATAATTTTCTGATCATTCTTTATTTTCCTGATTCCTAGACCTTCTTCTCTCTCTCTCGCTTAGTTTCTTTGGCTGTCCTTTATGAGGTATCGAATCTAGTCTATGTTCCTTCTCAAACCTTGTTATGATGTCTCTGACGTGGATCTTGGCAGATTCAAGTGCTCCGCAATTTCTCGTTGAGATTTCTTCTTTGCATAAATAAAAATTACCAGCTTACGCTGTTGAAACGTTGTATTCATGCCCCTACGTTCCATTTGCTTGACTGCCGCAGCCAACAGAGCTACCCAATACAACCTCTGAACGCAGAGAGCGTGCAGGGAATGGCTCGAGGCACGAACGCAATGTGCATCATGTGTGCCACGCGTCCACCACAGCTGGGCGAGTATTTTAGTGGCGTACTTATGCAGTACGCGAGGACAGAATATTGTGTTTCATTAACTTGCACTGTTCATTTCAGTTATTTGATACTGTTGCAATTTAATTTAGATCACAAAAAAATTATTGTGTAATATGTGTTACGTTCATTTCTAATGTAACCTAAGGCCATGAAACTGCGACAATCATCGGTGGCCGATTATTAATGTGAATAACTGTATATAATATATGTATAACTGTGCATGTTTATGTGCAGTGTTGCATTTTAGANCACTGTTCATTTCAGTTATTTGATACTGTTGCAATTTAATTTAGATCACAAAAAAATTATTGTGTAATATGTGTTATGTTCTTTTATAATGTAACCTAAGGCCATGAAACTGCGACAATCATCGGTGACCGATTATTAATGTGAATAACTGTATATAATATATGTATAACTGTGCATGTTTATGTGCAGTGTTGCATTTTAGANACCGATTATTAATGTGAATAACTGTATATAATATATGTATAACTGTGCATGTTTATGTGCAGTGTTGCATTTTAGAGTTGTATGTGAAATTGTGTGGGATTCACCTGTAGAATCTGTGGATTTTGGGGTGATTGACGTGGCAACACTGCTAGTATAGCCAAGGTTAGTGCAGCTGGATGGGTACGGCAAGGATTGCGCGCTGTCGTTCGGAAGATACGCATATGCCATTGCCGGGAACTTTTGGCAATTAAGCAGGTTGGTGATGCTTTTCTTTGATGAACGCCTTTTCCACGGCATGTGTATTTAGTGTTTTTTTTTAACACCGGCCATTTTAATTGATTTAAACTTTACTCAGGGGTTTTGTGTCTACAAACAGCTAAAATTGCTCAGAGTTTGACAGTGGAAGAAGTGCGAGTGTCAAGTTGTTTAAAAAACCTCATTTTTGTTCAAACACTTCAAGAAAAATTGGAAATGGTTACAAAAGGTAGGCCAAAATCGCTATTATTAGACTTATTTTCAGAGTATTTTGTTTTAGCAGTATGAAAGTTTTGAATGATTAACATACTGTCCTGATTTAAATAGGTTTTTCTGTTGACATTGTGTACTATTTCCAGAGAAAAACCATTGTGGAACAGACTTCTTCCCCCCCCCTCCCCCCAGATTAAATTAATTGTTATTTGCTCAACAAAGATTTTCAAAATCACGAAAATCGCATCCAGTTTTGCAACAAAATATGTTTGTGAACGACATATTTTTAAAGGAGCAACACTGGAATACCGAAATACTAATAGTCAGCACAACGAACATGTAAAGAGGAAGAGAGAAATTTGTAACATGCATTGCGTCACAAAGTAGTAGTAAAACCGGTGCAAACGCGCCGCTTGGTAAGTAGCAATTTTTAGGGCTACATACACTAAAAAATTCGAATCAGTGGAAAACCATTGATTATTTCAGTGAAACTATTTCACTGATTGAATTAGTGACTTGAAACAATTTTACTGATTGAATAAGTGACGTCCATCTACAGTGGTGAATTAAATATTGTTTTNTGAATTAGTGACTTGAAACAATTTTACTGATTGAATAAGTGACGTCCATCTACAGTGGTGAATTAAATATTGTTTTCATTGAATTTAGCCAAATAACTACGAGAAATAAACGTGTTTACGATAGTTTACTATTTATATTGCGCAGTTTACCGTAATTTAAAAAAAAGTAAAAAAAGAAATATTTGGAGGTGGCCTTACACACTCTTTCCACTTTGCAAATAAAATAGGACGTTACCTTACCATCTGCGCTACCAAGTCAAGTTGAGAAATAAGAGGAAAATATTTGTTATAGTTATTATTGAAATCGTGAAGATTTAAATTGTTTGCCCTTACGTTTCGTTTTTGGTTTGATGGTACCGTTAGGATTGTTAAAACGAATAGCATATAAGTGCACTCTCTTCACCACATTATATGCAGTTTAAACCTTCAAACAGAGCTCAGTGATGATTACATGTAAACTAAATGAACGACGTAAAAACGGTAAAATACAATGTTCATATTACCTCGTAAAATTGTGTTTTGAAAGCCGAAACACATTTTAGAAAGTATTTTGTATAGGTTTTATTGATTTATTCTTTATTTCACGCGATACGCGTTGTTTAACGACCATTTTTAAACGTTGTTTGACGGCCATTTTTTCATGCTTTCTAACTGATCCATCAGTTAAAAAACAAATCACTGAAAAATAGTGGAAAAAAAAGACTGACAAATCAGTGGAAAATGTCATTGAATCAATAAGTTAAGGAAAATTGGCATTTTTCAGTGATTCATCAGTTAAATTTACTGAAGTGACTGTTGAATCAGCCATGTACTGTTAACTGATTGAAACAGTGTAATTCTCACAGACTCAGATTTTTAGTGCACAAAAATATTTGACGACTTCGCACTGGTGGAGTGGAGTGATTTGGGCGGCTCTTAACATCGAGGTCTTGAGAGCTTATGAGGGTGAAGTGAGGTGAGGTAAGGAGCAGCGCCGGAATGCAAGGGTGGGGTAAAAGAGAGATCCCCGAGAAAACCCGCCGACCAGCAGCATCGTCCGGCACGATTCCCTCATGCGAAAATCCGGGAGCGACCCCGGCGGGAATCGAACCCGGTTCGCGTAAGTGCAAGGCGAGTAGTCTAACCACCAGGCCACCGCACCCCCTTTGCACCGGGGATAGTGTAAAATTGTACTTCAGTATGTAGTCGTATTTGATTTTGCAGACTTACACGATGTAGATATACTGTACTTGCTACATTTTGATATTAAAAGCGGGGTTATGAGCATGTAACTTTATACTGTAGTTTTGCATTGACTTCTTTTATTCTTAAGAGAACAGTGCGCCTACCTCAGGAGATGCCAATGTCAATGTCTACCACTACACCGTCACGTGTTCAAAGAGACAAATTTGAGGGGAATCCCTAGCAAACAATATGAAACGCTTCAACGTCACGTACGGCTATAAGGAAGCATCGCAGCGGTTATGGAAAATAATATAAACAATCTTCGCGTGTGTTCCGTGCCATCGGTTTCTTAAGCGGCGATTGTAGAGCCACCTGTCCACAAAGTGTACAGCATTGTCGATATAGTTTAAAACGCGAAGAAGTATTTTTTTTTCTGCACAGGTGCTACATATTTAACATCTTCTTCTGTATACTCTGCCTGCAGTTAGTGGATATCGAGTTTTGGGCATCAAAATTATGCCCTAGCATATTTCAGCTGTTAGGAGTGAGGTGTTTGTTGCTAGGCTCGTAGCTTTGTTGCAGAGAAAACGCGAGTGTGTACTTTAACCTTGACCACGAAGGTCGGCAGTATACTTACGTCTTGTCTGCCAAGGTCAAGGCTAACTCACATTATCTTGTTCTTGAAAAGAGGCTAAGGGGGGGCCAAAGAAGGGAAGTTACGATTGAGTCGTGGGATTTCCTTCCTACCTTCTCTTCATAACACGTCCAGCGAATTATGTTTGCACTCAATCAATTTTTCCACAATTCCATGCAGAACGCAGACCTAATAAATTGAAGTAGGAATTTTAAATGAACATATGTGCAGTGCTAGTTATGTATTATCGTTTACTTGTGTGTGGATATCACGGGTTAAAACCTGTGGCGGTTTTTCAAGGGTGTCTTCAGTTTAGACAAATTATAAACTACAAAAAAAAAAACTATTTACGGTTAGTATACTGTGTACGCCGAAATAAGGCCTGTGTTGTAGGATCCCATACCTAACTAAGGAATTGCTAGCTCGCTGCTCTCTAAATTTGAATCACGGTAAAACCACTGTTTAGCAGTGAGNATATCACGGGTTAAAACCTGTGGCGGTTTTTCAAGGGTGTCTTCAGTTTAGACAAATTATAAACTACAAAAAAAAAACTATTTACGGTTAGTATACTGTGTACGCCGAAATAAGGCCTGTGTTGTAGGATCCCATACCTAACTAAGGAATTGCTAGCTCGCTGCTCTCTAAATTTGAATCACGGTAAAACCACTGTTTAGCAGTGAGATTCAACGACTTGAATCAGTGAAAATGGCTCCATTTAGAATAGGTGGATAACCATTGGTTGTTTCAGTGAAACAATTTCACTGATTGAATAAGTTACAGCTAACTGCTTGCGGCGAATTAAATTTATTTTTAGCCATATCATTACGAGAAGTAAACATATTTCTGAGAGTCACTGTTTATATTGTGCAAATTAACGTAAAAAAAAAATTAAAAAAATTCGTGGTGCCCAAGATTTGAACCCACAACATCCCACTTTGACCATTACCTTACCAATCGAGCCACTAAATCAAAGTTAGTCGTAAGGGGAAAAATATATATTACAAGTTTTTATCGAAAATCTGTAGCTTTAAATTGTATGTAATTTTTTTACTTATCGTTATTATTGTCCCTCTTTTCTTTTGTAGTTTAATGGGTAACATTAGGGTGGTTGAAATTAATAGTACGTTTGAGTGCACTCACTTCACATTTATTGCAGTTTAAACCTTCAAACCGAGCTTTGTGATAATTACGTGAAAACGAAATGAAAGACCTAATGTTCATGTTGCTTCGTAAAATGAAAGGCGAATTATAAAAGACGAAACGCACATTTAAAAAAATCATTTGCTACAACTTGTTTAACTAATGTATCAGTCAAAAAACAAATCACTAAAAGAAAAACAGCTAATGAAATGGTTGATGAATCGGTGGAAAATGTCACAGAATCAGTAAGTGCAGGAAAACTGGCGTTTTTTTTTACGAATTAATCAGTTAGTGCTGTTAACTGATTTAAACAGTGAAATTTTCACTGATAAATATTTTGTAGAGTGTGTACGACGTAGAAATTCCTCGACTACGTCTACAGCGTTCCACAGTTCTTTCGTCGGCCGGAAACTAATATTCGAAATTCGAAATCCGGGCGAGTCTGTGGGATAGGGTGCCGATAACTTGCCTCATTTTCCCGTGCTGCTTGTGAAACTCGAGTTTCTTGGAATGAGTAGGCACGAGATATTTTAAGTGTGTATCTGCGTTGTAACATCGCGACAACACCATGCAATGCGAAGAAGTTACCTGTTTAAACATTTATTTACGCTTGTTTGTAGGAGTTTTTCCTTGGCGATCATGCACACAAATTCGTCACGTTTATGCGACGAGGAGTCAGGAGGTCACTTTAATCAGGAGCCCTCTCTCCCTCCTGTCCAGTTCTGTTTTTTTGTGCAAAACCCTGTGACGTAAAACCCAAACTTTTCTCTAATTTCATAGTTTCGTTATTTTAAATTGCATTGATTTTTTTTAAGAAGTTATAACATTAGTAAGCCTGAAGAGGGCATAAGAGATGAACGTACAGAATCAAGGTAATGGTAATTTAGATGATTATGCATTTATTATTGCCTCGCTTTCGTTTCTACTGGCGTCTTACATCGCCCAATATGCGGGGAATGACAAATACAATCTACATAAATTGTTTTGATTTATGTTCCAAATTGTTCTGTACGACAACTTGTGACATTCACCTGTATGACACCAGAAGACAGGGTGGGCGTACACGACACATGCAAAAGATACCTTAAAACTACCTAAAGAAACAAAGAAAGCTTGAGTTGATTTTAAGAGTAGCTGACTACAAAGTTTTTGGCTCATGTTCAAATCCCGTAAAACATGTTTTTTTGTTAATACTAACTTTTTTGTACACGGGTAAGCATATGCGAAACGAAGATAAAAAAAATTTTCTACGTAATTTCTCATAAGCCGTAAATACAAAAAGAACGTAGTTTATTCACGGTTTCTTCACACTTTTTGAAACAAACCATTTTAAAATCACCCCACGCATAACATGTTTGCTTGTTTCTTAATATCTCATGTAGGTATCGCAAGCGTTTTATACTTCTGTTAACATAAAAGTATCTCATTTGTGGTTAAATTGAAATTTTACTCATATATTATCGATGAATTGTAATATTTCGTGTATGATTAATATAAATATAAATATAAACAGAGGGAAAATGGGTGTGTTGGTAGCCTAGTAAGAAATAGTTCTAATGCAAAATAGCATTCAGCTGAGTGCGCGCGTGCTCTCTCTGGTGTCATTTTCTAGACTCGGGTAAGCCTTGTTTGGATGAGGCGGAAGAATATCATGGAAGCAGAACTTTAAAGCATGACCTCAGAAAAGGTGGAAGCAACCGTGAATGGTCAATACGCGAATGGTTTTGCGACATTTACGGAAATTCGGTTATTTATAAAAACCAAGTGGTATTACACATATATATATATATATGTATATATATATATATATATATGAAAATATACTTTTTTTACAGTTACTTTTTCGTAGTAATTTCATGGAAATTTTTCCAACAGTGCGCTTTTACGGCCTCTTGAATGGACTACTAGTTCTGTCACAAACCTTCCACAGGCTCCAGGTATATGCGTGGTCAAAGGTGGTGTCAGCTGGAAGTTGGAGGTGTCTGAGCTGATTAAGTGTACTTCAGTCATTTATAGTCACGTCTTCTACGCAGATTAGCTTAACAGGGAACAGGTGATGTTGTGGTAGGCACCCTTGTCCGAAAACCGAACGGCTCCCGGCGCAACAGAGTTATGCTACCTAGCAATTAGAGGTGCAGTAGTTGTTTCCTCTCTTGAAGAGTCTCAAGTAAAAAGGAATTGCACGAAGACTTCCGACATTTTGCTAAAATGTTGTGATGCCGGACTTGATACGGTGCCTAACTCTGCAAAGAAGGCGTTCAAAATCGTGCCATACAATTTACGTTACAATTGCTGGTAGCTATAAATACATAATATGCAAATACAAATATCAAGACGTTTATCCTAGGCTTTATAAAGTACAGTTCCAACACACATTATCACTGAGTATTCTTGAGTAGGTATACTGTATCTTAGAGTATAAAATTACGCTACAATACAGTAAACATGTTCAATATTGTTTACACCGGCATGGTTGCATGCAAAAATGCAGTGGGACACAATATTTCATAATAATATCGCATGCCAGTTATTTCGGTAGAAAGTTTATTAAGACACGTTTCATCACGCGGAAGCACTTTCATTTGACGTATCTCACTTAGGAATCTCCGTTAATTGATTACTACAACCATAATGATATCGAGAATTGCGTATATAATCCACCTGCCAGTTATTGGAAAACATTGTTTTAAATTTGAAGTACGAATTCCTCCAATGCGTCAGTCTTTATGCTGGTGAAAATACTAAGCGATCGTCTGCGTTAATTCTGTCATGCGGACTAGTACATAAAGGCCAATCATGCTTTCGCGTCACGTAAATTAATGCGGAATACAGGCGGAAACCCTTATTATTATCATCATCATTAAGTATTTGACGGTAGAGACAGGTTTCGCGAGGTTCGCATGTCGTGCGGTTGCACGCAATGTAGACACCCAGTGTTTTATCTTAAATATTTTATCAAGTATTTGCAGTAAACTGGTAATACTGATCCAATTCCAAATGCGTGTATCGTCCTATTGTATTGTGTAGGGTTTATTGTCGTTCCCCGCTGTTATTTTTGAAGGCTTATTAGGGGACGGCCTACAAACTAACTTATGACTTAACTTAAAGTAACACCCATGCCTTACCTGGGATTCGAACCCTGAACCTACCGCACCCCAGACCGACTGCGCCACGAGGATGTTGGCTTATATCGTCCTGATATTTCCAAGTTGATTCTCACTACGTGGTCGATGTGGTATATGGTCGATGAAAGTTCATACCTGTTGTTGGTTTCTCCACATACTGTAACTTACTCGCTGAAGGAAAACAACCCAATTTACGCTATCTCTCCAGCTCGCGTTTGGTTGCTAAGAGAAGAGCACAGTCTATGCTCTGTGGTCCGTGTGCATGAAAACTATTGCAATTACTGCAAAATTGCTTTGTGATAAAAAATTACATCCTCTCTCTTTTTTTTTTATGTCTACCACTTGTGTAGTAACGGCAATTTTTCTTGTCATCACAACAGAACATTTTGCAAAGTGTATTTTAGCAAAATGTTTTTTTATTTATTGATCACTGAACTGACTCTGTTACAATCAAGTACGCAGTGTGGTCATTAAGTCACCGAACACTTATTTCCTTTCAGGGAACGTGCCCAGGACATTATGTATAAATGAAAGCACAACCGATTGAATAACATACAGTACATGTGTTTGCTGTCATAATGTTTGTGTTCGTAAGGAGCGTAATACCGTTCGGGACTGGCGAACTCTGAAGCGGATTGTGCGCATCTGTCATCACACATCGCTGTAAATGATTGGAGATTAATTACTTTGCTACCAAGGTTCAGATGGAGTGACAGTACTCTCCGCCGAAAACTAACTTTTTGTTTTCACTAACGCACCTCGGCCAGGAAGACACTTATGGCACGTACCAATATCATATGTCGTTTAGAATTAAAAACAACGTAATTGTACTGTGCAGCAATCGAAGGTTTTACGGAGTGATGAGTTACGAGAAATGAGCTGGCGCTCGGGAGGGTGAAATGAGATGAGTATGGAGCAGCGCCGAAATGCAAAGGTGGGGGAAATCCCCGAGAAAACCCGCTGACCAGCGCATCGTTTAGCATGATTCCCATATGCGAAAATCCAGGAGCTACCCCGCCGGGAATCGAACCCGGTTCGCCTAGGTGGATGGATGTGTGTGGAGCCAGCGGATGCTAGGCGAACGGTTCAGTGTGTCATGGCGGTAGTGTAATGGAGCTGTTTTTCTTGATTTTAAGCCTGGCCGTTCATTTACTTGAAGGATTGATGAACTCTGACGTGTACCAAAACGTTTTGGACAAGAACATGCTTCCTACAGTGCGGCGAGTTTGGATTTGGTTTTTCACTGCATCAGTCCTATAATTTTCCGGTCCATTAAGCAAGGTAATTTGCGTCGTGGTTTAAGACCATCCGGAGCTATTCAATTAGCGACCCGTGGCTGCATGGAGCCCGTCAGATGTCAGACTGGCCCGCGGACAAAATGTTTAATCAGGAACTCTTTTTTCTTAGTATATAATTTTTAATACTATTACCTAACTTAACGTCAGCTGTAGCTATCGCCAAGGTAAAAAAATGTGTAAAAAAATTATATATATTTTATTTATTACGTCTTCACAGTGACGCACAGATAGCGATTTGATACATAAATTTTTTTTTAGTTAAAAATAGTTACTTTGGACATTGAAGTTAGTAGGTGCTTAGAATTTAATATAATTTGTGAGAGAGAGAAGAAAAGTCATGATTTTACAGAGTGAACTTGGAGCAATAAAATACAGAAAAATTACTCTCAGTATAGGCTGTTCACAGTAAAGTAAGCACTTTTGAGGTCCTAGTTACTTTTTATTTTCAGCTATTTTTACCACTTAACTACCCTTTTTTTTTAATAAATACTGTCATGAAAGTAATACACGCAGTGTGTACATTCTACCGCACTCGAAATTTAACGTCTAGAGCTAACATAAAATATATTTATTGACTTTAATTCCAAATGAGAGGGCTTTAGAAAGTGCTCACATTACCATGAATAGCGTGACTGGCAACTTTATAACCAATGAGTAGCAATCAGGTGACTGTTGGACACATAACGAAGTTTGCGTTGTTGTTGCTTATCATGCAGTTATGGTGGAGACCTTCGCTATTTACATTGCTGTCTTGTGCGTCTTGCGAGGAAACAGCACTTGGGGTAACTTGCTTAACCTTAGCGAATGCTCCTTGAAAATGTCAGCTTTATTGTGACTTATGCTATAGTCAAACTCGGGCATACCAGCCATGGCGTTCATTCAGGCTGTAAAAGTAAAGCTGTAAAATCAGCTTTATGAGGGAATGGTAGGTATTACGTGCAGTGTCCTCCTCCCTCCCGGCACCAAGATATTTAACCACGAAATAAGTGGTAATAAGTGGTGAAGCTGGAGGGAAATGTTGTTGGATTGACGTCGCGTATTTAGAGCCAACGATTATAACCTTGAATCATGTAGTGCAAAATCTGCTGTAGCATGTCGGTTAAGCAACCTTTGTAATGTTCCAGTGTTTAAAATTGCTTCATCTAAAGTTTAATTTTAAGCTTTGTGATAGAATTTACAGGCTTAATTAAGTTGAAAAAGAAGTAATAAGCTTAAATTTGAATTGTTTCGAAAATGAATATAAAGTTAATGTTTAGTAACTCATTTTAAATTTTATAAAAATCCCATTGCAAGTGATTGCATTATTAAAATCGATTAAAATATTTTTTATCTTGTTACATGTCCCTGGGCGTAGGCAAGTTTGTGAAAGATGAAATACCTAAAGTCAGTATGTACAATAGTATAGAAATCTATACAGTTGTATATTTCAGAATGTGCACTACTTATAATGCAGTTCTCGGTGCAAATAAACAATTGAACAGGAGCTGTACAGTCAATTACTCCATATCAGTCAGAGCGCCACAATAACAACAGTCGCTAGTGATCTTTTCCCACCTTCTTTCTCTCGCCTAGGTCGAGAGTTAGGTTTTGGTTGGCGCTTAACAGCGAGGTTTTGAGCGTCGGTGAAGGTGAAGTGAGGCGGACATGGAGAATATGCGGGGGGAACGGGAGTACCCCGAGGAAACACGCCGCGTTCCCCACATGCGAAATTCCGGTTGGCTCCGCCGGGAATTGAAACCCGGTTCGCCTTGGTGGATCACAAACAACGCAGATATTCCACCACATAACTAGCCAGCGTTCCAGGCAGGCGCCAGGCTGTCAAGGAGAAAGGGGGTCAGAGCACAGCCCGCAACAGTATCGGGTGCAGGCTCTTCACAGTAAAATAAGTACTTTTAAAAATTAACCCCGTAACTGTATACATATTACTGTACATAAACTGGTATGTACGCTCCCAGTAAAATTAGCAGCGTATTAAATAAAGTAGTCCTCTAAGTATTATCGTGTTGCAAGTGCATGTTTAATTTGTGGTAAATCAAGTTGGTGTATTTTTTTATTATCCTTGCTATCTCATATATTCAGTTGACTGGCGCATGAATAGTCATGAGGCCCATGGCAATGTAAATTCTACACATGGTGGATGACACCAAAATAGGAGAAAAGTAGATCTTAAACAGTGCTTTCAGAAGTGCTCATTTTACCGTGAAAAGCTTATAGTAGTATTTTTGTAGCTGTGCTAATAGTACGTAAAGGCAGAAAGAAATTTAAATTTGCTCCGTGAACAAGAGATTGTGTTTTTACAAAATATGTGGTTGAGAGAAGATAGTTTCCATTAACTTACCCTATTTTTTGTGATGCATGCTATCTAAAGAGGGGGGTGGGGGAGAAAAAATTGAGAGGAGGCTGGCGCTAATCTATGCCGGCTGCCCTACCCGAGGGACATACCTGTCGCCCCGGCCAGCCCAAGAAATGACGAACGTGATGGGGGTGGAGACGGGAGATTTCCGAGAAAACCCACTCACGACAGCAGTGTAGGCAACACTCCACACATAAGAATTGCCGTCCGAAAATTTATCGCTCGCCGGGGCGTGTGATTGAACAGGGGACCTCAGAAGTAAGATACCAGTGACTAACCATTATTATAGTGATTACTGAAAATGTTTATTTTTTGTGAATGCCTTTCTCATAATCGGAAAATTTTATTACTTTTTTTATAGCAGATTTTGTGATTTTTTTTAAAATATAATGTTTGCTTGATTCCGATGTTATGCAGGTGCTGGCATTCGATTAGCGCATTAACATTTGCCCTCGTACCTACGTAGTAAGTGATTTTCTGTACGAGTAACGGCGATTTACGCCAATTGTTGCTGTGACTAATACGAACACCCTAGAGTACAGGTGCTACAGGTTCCACGCTTCGGACAGCGTTATCCGCGCCTTTAATGTTATTGCGGCATTCGTTGACGCCCGAACAAAGGCACGTGCTAGCGCACCTTGGCGCTTGTTAATATTGTTTTATCTTGTGCTGCTTTGCAAGAAAAACTTGCGGCGGTTTTCCACTAGGAGCTGAGCTGAGCTGAACTGAAAATATTATTGTAAAATCGGGACATTTCCAGCGATTGGTCATTATGAAGAAAGGTATTGGAAAGTGTTAATTCACATGGCAATACAGTAACATCTTCATTAGTCAGTTGTGTCTGTAACAAGGGAAATAAAATCTTGCTTAAATTACCGAGCGATGTTGCGCAGTGGTAAACCTTCGGATTCGCATTCGGGAGAACGGGAGTTCAAATCCCGGTCCGGCCATTCTAATTTAGGTTTCCCGAAATCATTCTAGATGAAAGCTGGGATGGTTCCTTACTACAGGCCATGACTATTCCATCCTTGTTCCTGCTTCTCTGAGCAACTTGCATCGTCTCTCAATGACGGCTCTCAAGACCGCGTTGTTAAGAGTCTCCCAAATCTCTCAACTCAACTCTAATGACCTCGCTGTCGCAAATACGTTAAGTGCTACCTATGTATTTACCGACCTACCTTTGCTTAAAACATTGCTGCAGGTTTCAGGCTATTGTTTACATGAGCTGGCCCGACGACGGTTGTACTCGGTATTGCTTATTTCTCGGTAACGGATGCTTTAGCCTTCTGAAGACTCTTTAAGTGACGTAGTTGCACTAGGGTTTGTTTGCGCCTTGTCGGCCTGTTTACGCAGTGATCACTTCTGTACAAGAGGTGTTTAGTCACGATATGCAGCCTTGGAGTTCTGGTGGCCTCGATCCTCCTGTTCCAACTCTCGGCTGCAAGATGTGTGTTCTTTGCGCAATT
>NQII01001068.1:249797-268887 GCA_002778355.1 Clitarchus hookeri | reverse complement strand
GGTGCCATCTAGTGGATGGTTTGGAAGTATTTACAAATCAGTTGGCAGTGTGCTCTGGGTGACAGTGTATCACGCTATCTCCCACTTGACCTTTACCTTAAACAACTTGTAGCTATGGACTCTCGGCGTTGTTATGCCTAGCTTCAAATCACATAAAAAAATATTGGCTGACCTTTTCGAACATTTTACTACTGTACACTGCTCACTGCTGTACACTGCCCATATATGCAGTGGTTTGAATTTCGAAATGAAGTTTAAAATATCACATTTTATATTTAGTATGATATTGCTGGGATGTATGTTCTATTAGAAATAAAACGTGCGCCCTACCTCAGTCAGACCTGGCTATATCCAGCAATTCGTAACAATATGCACCCAGATGGTTTAAAACTAGTACTGCAAAAACCAGTTAGAGATTGTGAAACTTCTCTACATTTTATTTGGTGAATTCTGTGTACAGACTTCTATGATAAAACCGAGGTTAAAATTCCTGTGATTTTTGTTGGCTCCTGCATTTGGTTTATATACAGTTTGCTGTATATAGCTTGCATTGAGATGGTATAAAATGCATGATTGGTACATGTGACACATGAATGTGTTTCACAGAGATGATTTATANAGCTTGCATTGAGATGGTATAAAATGCATGATTGGTACATGTGACACATGAATGTGTTTCACAGAGATGATTTATAATGAAGATTATGTAATATTCAGCATTTTAATTATTGCAAGCAGACGGAGTTAACATTTTTGCATCTGTTTGTAAGTAGAACAGTTATTTTGTGAAATTCAAAGCTGTATGTTTTTGCGTAGTATTGTAAATGAAATGGGGAAACTACATNAGTAGAACAGTTATTTTGTGAAATTCAAAGCTGTATGTTTTTGCGTAGTATTGTAAATGAAATGGGGAAACTACATATTTTTATGTAATTAAAAATAGTATTTTCATTCTGTCACGAAAAAATTTAAAGTAATTTTTCTTCCATCTAAGTGCACAGGGCTAATATACTTCGGGATGAAGCCAGTTAGTGAATGTAATTTACTCTCAGAGCCTTTACGAACATGCCGGATGATGGGTCGATTCTTATTAGTTACAATTTTATGTCAGTATTTTGATGATTCCTTCGCATTGTTTTACACCAGTCAGCCACGTATAATGAATGCTGTGGTGTATTTTGCGGTATAATATCTGCAGTGGTAGTTCATATTCTGCAATCGGTGATGCTCAAAGTTATTATTTCATATTTTAACTGCTGCCGCTAAGCAAAGAGCTGCAACGTCATGGCATTCCTCCAGGTCATAATGTGCCGTTATAAATTCTATGTGCCAACAACTAAAACGTATTTTCGTGTCAAACTCGGAACTGAGGAAAACTTTCACGTATTTTTATACTCCGTGTCTTCTTTGATTGCATTTCTTCTTGGAGTTCTAGAATGAAGTATTTAAGTTTATTGACAAGGGAACTGACCTTTACTGCAGGCAGGTTCAGATACGTTTCAGTGTCTATTGAGCATAATACAACGTCCAGATTTATCCCTTTATCAACAAGTGTCATAATCTCATTAATGGCCCCATGAAGTAGTAACGTAATATNACAACGTCCAGATTTATCCCTTTATCAACAAGTGTCATAATCTCATTAATGGCCCCATGAAGTAGTAACGTAATATGTATATTACAGTTCTTACGATTTTTGCTGGGCCGAAATATTTCTGCCCTGTTTAATTAGCTTGATTCTAAAACATACAATTTTAAGGAAGCTGTTGGTATTCGAATCTTGGATTACAGTATGCAAGATTAAGCAGGCATACATGGAACTGTTATATATTCGCAACTCAGTCCTTGAATTTTTTAACGTCATCTGTCTTTGAAGACTTCGTAACCAACGCTTCTGACAAATTGCATGTTTTCACATGTTAACTGTTCTACCGTTAATGGTGTACTGGTTGGTTTGGGTGTTTTTCTTATGTTTTCCTTTTATAGTTAATTCGTACGTTTCACACGTAACGGAAGTGTCAATTCTTCACTGAAGTTACTCTGGCCTAATTGTCGCCTGGTTAATAATTCGCACCACTAATCTTCTTACATTTCGTACAACAATTGGAAAATTAATGAATGTTTTTGGTGCCCCCGCGATTTGGGTAGGTATGGTAGGTGCACATTCATGTCCTACCTAGCTTTCATTAAAAAAAAGTTGAAGTTGCGATCACTGTATTGCAGTGTGTGCGAATTACACTGATCGGTGGCGTGAACACGGGAATTGTATTGGGCTTGAAAACGTAACTCTATTCAGAGAATATTGTTAATGGCGAAATGAGTATTAACAAGTCCCATTTAGCATTTTGTTCCCATGTCTCTTGACGCGAGGCTTTTTTATATCTCTGTGTCTGGGCCACAATATATTTGGCTAGGAATATTTAATTTCGACTGGTAATTTTGGTGATAATGTTTGGGNCAAACCCCCCCTCCCCCCTTTTTTTTCTTCTTCCATCCTCTGGACTAGACACATGGTGGGACTCAAGCTCACTCACTGCCTTGCAGCGGGTAGCGGATAGGCGAACTTCCAAACCAGCAGGTGGCGGTGGAAAACGTGCCGACAGGCACTGGTCCTTGAAATGTACGTGTATTACCGAGAAAATCACCGGACTGGGCCAATTATAAGACACGAACGGCACGTAACAACGTACAAGGGCATCTTTCAATCCCCACTTTACGAGTATATTTCCAGCAAAAATAAACACCGTATAAATACAGAGCTCTGTGGGCATCTGTGTGAAGTAATTGTGGAACTGCTTGCATTACTATTCGGGCAGTGGTGTACAACGGTATCAAAAAAAGTTTTTAAGTGAAAACGAGACAATATGTATATGAAAAATATGCACAACAAAATAATTTATTTTAGAAGTTGTATTACTTTAATTTCGTTTCATCCGAGGTACGTTTCTGTGCAGTAACAATGATTTGTAAGTCACTTTACACGATTATGCAGTTTGGTAATGTTCCAAAAGTGCTTTCTCTGCTTCTGTATCCCCCTTTTCCATCCTGTGTGGTATATCCACTCATAACTGATTGCTTGCGTTGATTCTTGGACGTATCAGATCGTGTACATATATTACTATTTGTCAAACCGCCCAGTATGGCCAGTTTTTTAAAAACTGATTTGGAGATAACATCCACATTTTGATAAATAATGATTATGCTCTTCGGGAGCACACCAATGCCAATCATAGAACGTTATTTAGAGGAGGGCTGAGTAAACAGTTCACGTTACAGCGAGATGAACCAAACTCCTATAGCTATTGGCAAGACAATGTGCGCCTTCTCACTGCCGTCCGCACAGATGATCCAGTAAATGGGTTTCGAAGTATTGGAGAGTTTTTCCTGATAGAGTAAAGAGCTCATATCCACATACTACCATTTGTTTGGTTCACTTAAAGATGCCTGAGATGTTGGTGATAGGATACATAATGTGTAAGAAGCCGGCCATATTGTTGTCATGGGACAGTCTAATAACATTTTCCGACGGTGTAAACAAACTCGTGGCATCCTGGAACAAGCTCGTTGAAAAGCAAGATGTCTGTCTTAAAAAGTGATGTAATTGTATGTAAATTACTGATCTAATAATGTTAATACACAACAAATTATTGAAGCTTAATTATTGTGAAAATACTTCCCTATTGCATAAAAAGCTTACGAATAATGTGATTTTGCGTCATAACTGTCGTTCTGAACATGGTCCTTGAACTTTATTTAGAGTTTAAAAATTTGCCCCTGTGCTGCTGCGTGGGCCAAGACACGGTCCCTTAAATGGAGCAGCAATGCGGATATACAGCCTAGCGCTGCTCAAGTTCTTATCCACCTCCTCGAAAGATCAGGGCTGGAAACACCGTGGCTGACGGAGTGAGGACAATGATGGACTAGTGGCAACCCTGCCAGTGCACTGGCGATCAGCCGTGGCGAGGTCAAGTGCAGTTGTCCAGGGGCTACATATGTTCTTCGCCTGCTGTGATGACCTGCGAGCCGAGTGCACAACCCTAACTGAGGCCTTCGGGTAGATCTCGGGGTAGCGGAGCTCCACAGAAGGTACTGTCTGGCGCCTTGGAGGAGTTCGGCTGCTTTGGGTGAAAACTCTGTGTGCACGGTATAGTCGTGGGGACACAGGGGATCGGTGTGAAGCCTCGGCCTTTGGCCGTGTCGATCGCGAGTCGGACTCTGTGTGGCATTGGTTGAACCTCCCGCTGGGAGAAAGCCTGGAGGCGGGTATTTGCCTGGAGAGCTACTTCTTCTGGTAGAAGCTGGGGAGCTGCACGTGCGGCCGTAGTACTCGCCGAGAAAGAGGGCATTCCCTCCCACCGGACCTCCAGGATACACAATGCTAGGTTTGGTGATGGGCACTTGTCGCTCAAGTAACTCTTGGGGAAGTTTGTTTACCATACATTCATAAATGTTCAATGTGACCACCATGAGCGGCTCGTACGACATCTACGCGATAATCAAACTCGTTCCACGTTCTGGTCAGTACAGTGGAGTCTCGCTTAACCGTCACCCTTTTAACTGTCAGTTTCTGTTAACCGCCAGTAAACTGACACGACAAGTAAAATAATAAAATTGGATACAAAAAACCAACTTAATAAACTAAAAATGAAATAACTTTTTTCTCGCTTCATATTAGATCAAATTAAACACATTATTGAGATGAACAATATGTATACTGTACCATAATACATATATCTAGTAAAAACATAATCTGTGCGCTGCGGAATTAGAATGACTCACGTTTGTTGTTTATGTACAACCTACACATGTAATTCGTAGAATCGTTCCGTCTTCCTCACTTCTCTACTGGAATTCCTACACACACATCTGCCCTCCCATTCCTACAGTCAGTTCAATAGCGGTAATCAAATAGTCAGAAAATTATTGTCCTCGGTTTGTTGTCAAAGTGTAGTGTGTTTAAAAATGTCTGAGAAACGGAAACGTGTTGTATTGCGACTTTCTCAAAAACTTGAAATTATAAAACGACTGCATAAAGGAGAAAGCGCGAAGAGTATCGCTCCGCTATATGGAATCGGGCGGACGACAGTCAATGATATTAAGAAAGATGCAGATAAAATCGAAAGTCATGTTTCAAAACTACAAACGACAGACGGAGATGTCAAACTAAGAAAAACGATGAAGCCAGCAAAACTGGACCAACTGGATACAGTATTGTATCAGTGGTTCATAGTTAAAAACTGTTCGAGAAACCTTTCCAGAAACCATTTAGACAACCTTTTGAAACTAATCAAATGCCATTAAAAATAGTATTTTCTGGTGTAAAAACCGTTATTTAAACTATTTGTGAAACGGTTTATCAAATTGTTTTTCAACTATTTTTTTTTTGTCGTACAAGGGTAATAATTTATGAAGGAGTTAAAATTTTATATTGCTGTAGTATTTTTAGTTTTATATAATTGTTTTTGTAGGTTTGATGTAGTAGTTTTTATGGTTTTTGTGTGAAAGTATCAAGTTAACCAAACTGTGCCAGTNGGGGGGGGGGCTCAACTTCTCACGCATGTCTGTGGAATCCGCCATTCCACGCCTGCTCATTTTGCCTTAAATTCTAACCTGCTGGCGATGCCTTTTAATTCTTCCTGTATGTAAAACCTAATGCAGCATTACGAATTGAGGTCGCGTTATATTCAGTAGGGCGGGTTTTTGCCTAGATGTGTCCTGGGTGTCACATACAGTATCTGCGAACCTCGATGACTGTTACAAACAGCTGGCCATTATCTTCTTGAAGGTTGGGACGGATGACGAGCAGGTTACAGGAGAACATAACGCGGAATCGTTCCTTCTGACTGATCGGAAAATATTAACTCTTTCAGTAAGTTCAGCACTGCGCAGATAAACTAGTTTCCGCAGTTCAATGTATCTATGGAATAATAAATAATGTAGTGTTAATAATTAAAGTAGATACGATAGTCTTGTACTCTCGTCGAAAGTACAGGATGAAGGCTTTTTATGCCTATGTATGAAGGAGTATGAGCGAAAAGTGGTTACCAAGAACAATGTTTTTGGTTATTCTTTGCATGACGTGGCAGACTGTATTATTCTTTACATGGCTATAATCTGCCCAATTTCATCCCCACTCCTCGTGCTCTTATGGATTCCAGGAATCGTGAGTGACGTTTCCTTTGCTTGTGACGTTGCTGAAGCTTGCTGGTATCTGGCGAGCAGTACAACGCAGGAAGCAGACAACCACAAGGAAAGCAAATGGAATGAAAGTGTTGCCAGTGTTTGACCCCGTGGCCTTGACAGAGTGGGCTCCCGTTGCTCGGCGTGCGGGAGGAAGGTGAGAGTACGGGAAAGTAAGAGCAGTGGCAGTGAGGCTGTGGTCCAGCTGCTTCGTGCGTGACTTTTCCTGAACGCTGCTAACTGGGAAACCCCAGGCGCTCCCCGGGGAACTGCTGTGATCGGCAGAACTTCGCGTTCTGGCAGTGCGCTGTAGGCAGGAAGATTGTCGGCAGTACGTGCGTGTAGCGTCCGCGTTATGTACCCCTTCGCAGTTGGAAGTTTACGCTGAGAGGACCTCCCAGACGTTCTTCGTCGGACTTGTTGAAGAAAACTTCTCGCTTGCCTGGTTCTGAGCCTCTTTTCTTTTTAGTAGTAAGTAACTTTTGATTGCTGTAGGACCGTAAGTAAAATCAGGATTATGGAATGCTTCGAAACCTGCGAACATTTTATGAGCATTTTTGCCCAAATTTTAATTGCATTGTAATATAATTTGACGGTTGTCACGTACCGTACGTGATAATGACAGAACAGAGAACTGTGCTTCATACAAGCGTGGCAAAGGAATACAATAGTAAAAACGTGATTTCTGGCAGCTTGGTGTAACGCAGTGATAGGGCGTGCTGCGTGCTTGTGTATGAATGGTGCCCATAAGACTAGTAATATTCCGTTTTTTTAAAACCATTATTATTTAATTCACTGTGTACGAGGTTGAGTGCCCCCTTTTCCTTTCACTTTACTCGGGGCGTAGAAGCTGCCTTTACTCGCGTGATCTGGGGCTTACCATTGGCAGTGTGTACGGCATATGTGCTTTGATGGCCGAAAGTGTTAACATTATTCGTAAGTTGCCCCCGTGTGTTCGATCTGGGGAATAAAATAATATGATTACACGAAACCGGCTCTTGGTATCAGTGTCAGGAAGTTTCGACCAGGTGTAGTGCCTTCTAACAACTGAGATTCAGACGTAAACATTGCAATAATTCCAGCAGGAAAACCATGTTATTTTATTTATTTTCCTTGAATTGAAGGCGTGCCGTGCCATTGTGGGTGCCTAGGATATCATTGCCACTGAGTGTGCATAAAGCTGTACAAGTTGCGCCTAGCAAGTTCTGCTGTTGTACGCAGACAGTTTACATTTCTGTTCGGTCGTCTTTGGACTGGGAACCTTGGTTCAGGTTATCAGTAGCCATTCCGTGACCCTGACCTGGTTTACTGGGCTGCGACAGATACCGTTTACCGCCAAGTAGCACTTTTTGCTGACTGCTACCGCCCCTCTGTATTGTCGACGTTATTACCAACTGGTACCAATGGTAAGGCTGGTTCATAGTCTCTACTTGGGTTATTCTGCGTAAATTTAGAGAGAACGTGGTCGCACATCGCTATCATGACGGAGTTTTTGTTTATGTAGAAACAGTTTTTGTTTCCGTATCAAATAGTAATGGAATATTACAAGCCGCACAAGTGCTTGTTTCCTTAACTGATTTTTTTAATGAGGACAGGTAATTAAATGAAAAATTATTATTGTGGACACACGCCATTGCAGGACTATGTCGTCATATAAAAACCAGACGATAGAATGAAAACATATACTGTCATCAAGCGAAGATTGCTGTAGTCAACAGATATTATTACATATTAATAATATATGTTTACTACAGATAATACTACATATAATTGTGACGACGTAGTTTTACAAGAATATTTTTTCCATTTAAAAGCTCTTGTCTATTGACAGTGTTTGAGACAAAGCTGTGAATCTATAGCGGTAGAGAATGTAAAGTAACCTACAATAGCCTTCTAACAGAAAGTGCTCGAGTATTGTGATTGCTTGTGTCGTGGTTTTGTTGGTTTAGAAATTAAAAAGACGAAGTTCAGGCATATAAGGAATTTTGCTCGTGGATATGGTTAACCAGGCACTGTTGGCCTCTTGTTTGTATGTCAACAGCGGCTTGTAAACTTAGCTGTGGTACGATCAACCTTCCTCGTCTTGAACGCCCACTTTCCCGCTTTTTACAGAAATTTTTATTATCGTTCGTTTGTGTTTAATTAAATTCTAAATAAGTTTTGGAAAAAAAGAACCGTCCCCTAACTGAATATTACGTAATATATACGTTGATTCAATTCTTCCATACAAGTATATTTATAGGCAAGTTGTTGATCACATGAATTAAATAACCAGCAAGTAGCAGGACGTTGTGTTCGAGTGTATTATCTTTCAGTGGTTGATTGTTTTTGCAGTCTTGTAGTTCAAAGCACGGATTTGTTAATTATGTACTGTAGTTAAAATTGGCAGCCTGTTTACCACGAGGCACGAGCATCGCATGTCATTCGTTTTGAATTAGCCTAACTACACGAAATTGGTATTTTATTTTCAGCATTCCAGAATTGTCAACATGCCGCCATAGTTTGTTGCGTTTTTGCTCTTCCATTTATTTTATATTAGCTGATCTACCCTGCATTGTGTGGTTATCAACGTGTTAGTTGAATTCTTCGNGGGGGGGGGGAATTGGACTCAATAGGGGACTGGAGCTAATTTGTTGGCCTATACAGTGTTTCAAGTTGGAAATTGAATGGTATCCCTGCCAAATTTGTTTCAGATCTGTTGAACGGTGTAGAATTATTTAAAGAACAATCACGTACTTGCATACAAACTTTGACCTTTATATGAGCCGATATGGAGCCTTTTTTATGGCTTCTTCTGGTCTACAGTGGGGTCCTTAGAGACTGAAACAGTCGTTCTATTAATAAGGAGTTGGTAAAGAAGAAGACATGGCAAATGGCACTAATTTGGGAGGGGGAGGGTAGAATTTTTGAAATGTGAGAACGCAGTTTTATGATGCACTTGGTCATCGGCTAGGTATCCTGTTGTTAGCATTATGGACAGATACGTCGGTACTGATGCAGACATTCGATATTAGTTGTAAAGCGTTAAATGATTTTCTCTTAGGTCCGTTCTACAATGACACGGACACGGATACGTATAGGCTGTTCACTGTTAAGTGAGCACTTTGAGGCCCTAGTTACTTTTTACTTTCAGCCATTTTTTTTTCCTTGAACCACCTTTTTAAATAAATATTGCCATGTAAGTAATAAACGCAGTGTGTATATTCCACTGCACTCGGAAGTTAATGTCTAAGGCTAAAATGAAATATATTTATTGACTATTATTCCAAATGATAGGGCTTTCAAAAGCGCTCACTTTACAGTAAATAGTCTAAAACACGGAAGCGGAGCACGCAACACGCTTCGCGTTCAATCTACAATGGGACGCATGCGTATGCGGATAACGTACGGATACACGTAAGAAAGCTGGGCAACTCCTAACTCTTCCGAGCCCGTGAATCCGTGTAGCCAATAAGAATCGAGTATTTGGTTTGTTGATATTAGTTTTCGTGGCCATTGTAGGATACAAGGCAATAAGTGCTTGGATGCGCCGTAACTATTTTCAACTTTGTTTAATAAATACGTGCGCATGGTTTGGCAGTAGTATTTACGCAATGTTAAACACTGTAAAAATATTTAAAAAATTAGGTGTGTGTTTATTATAAAACTTATATCTGTAATTTTCAACAGCTTCAATTAGTAATCTAGATATATTTGTCAAATGCATGAACTGATAATCCGGACTGCTGCAATGAGGAAACGGACGCAATCGGTGGCGTGCTAGTCGAGGCTTCACGTTCAGATCTCAGACTTAAATGGAAGATTCCAAGTCTTGAACTTTTTTTTCGAACCCTTTTATAACCTCCGGGCTAGGATCCACAGCGGGCACACAGTTGGCAATTGTGCGGTGTATTTGTGTGATAGATAGTTTGAGCTCGATCAGTTCTGAATCGTTTCGACTATGTCTCATTTCGCACACTTCTGCGGTACTGTTAACTCGTCTAGTAACGTGCTCGAGTCTGGACAATATATCGTCCATGACTTCGGTAATCACTGATTCACGACATGCAGATAGCTGAGTTTGAAATTCTGTACGCAAATATTGTATGTCGGTGCGCAACGAGTCTGCTAAATTTTACTGCCCTAGTTTCCATTCCCGCTGACTATACTCAAGCTGGCTCGTAATTTGTTGCTTACGTGCTTCTAACTGGCTTGTAATTTGTTGTTGACTCGCTTCTAACTGACTTGTAATTTGTTGTTGACTTTCCTCTAACTGGCTAGGCATTTGTTGTTGACTTGCCTCTAACTGGCTAGGCATTTGTTGTTGACTTGCCTCTAACTGGCTAGACATTTGTTGTTGACTTGCCTCAAATGGCTAGTCAGTTAATGGTTAGTCAGTTGTTTTTGACTTAATTTCATTCGCTGCAGCATATGCAGTATTACCGACAAAGGGTTTTGTGTCATTAGCTGATGAGTCAAGTTACTGACTAAACCAAGGAATATGGTAGCCTTCGTTTCTTTATTTATTATTGCTGTGTNCATTTGTTGTTGACTTGCCTCTAACTGGCTAGGCATTTGTTGTTGACTTGCCTCAAATGGCTAGTCAGTTAATGGTTAGTCAGTTGTTTTTGACTTAATTTCATTCGCTGCAGCATATGCAGTATTACCGACAAAGGGTTTTGTGTCATTAGCTGATGAGTCAAGTTACTGACTAAACCAAGGAATATGGTAGCCTTAGTTTCTTTATTTATTATTGCTGTGTTCAAGTTATTAGTTAAATGTTTAGGTGCTACACCAGAGACAGTACCAGATNAGTTTCTTTATTTATTATTGCTGTGTTCAAGTTATTAGTTAAATGTTTAGGTGCTACACCAGAGACAGTACCAGATTGGTGTGAAGTGTTCCCAAATCCAACGCTGTCATTTTGAATGGCGTTGAGGGAATCATTACTCATTGGTGTGCTAGGTATTGAATTTCTGCACTGGAATTAGCAGCATTGTTAACACAGTCTTCCATGGCAACTTTGGTATTATATTATCTACAGCTATCATGCCTGCATATTTCCTTAGTTTTCCAATCTTCAAGTTTCCACCTTATGGCAAACAATATTTTTCTAATAATGAATCAATATATTGGCAATTAAATAATTTGCTACTCATTGCCCCACGTTGGGCGTAGATTACATATTGTATTCAATACTAATAACAGCTTTTAAACTTCACTCTTGAAACTCAAATAAAACAGGTGAATTATTAATTTATTCTTCATGTGAATAGTAATAATAAATAAGACTTAACCGACAAACTCATATATAACCACCATATATATATTATTATCTCTTTTGTTACACTGAATAGTGATTAAAACCATAGAACAATCATCAGTAGGCAGTGCATGTCTGTCGAATAATGTATTTAAACAAGGACATTAGATGTCACTTCGTAAAAAGGGCTGCGCGAGACGACCCAGAAGAACGCCATCAGACACGGCGGTGTGTCACAAAGTACTTAAATTTATATTCGTTGTTAACCGAATTAGGAAAAGTATTTAAGTAACTTGACTTATTGTGGAAGGGTAAGGGTTGGAGTTGTAGCCATTGAAATATGTTTCAGTTGTCTGGTATTCATTCAAATAAGAATTGGCTTAATCGAATTATGTTTGTGTGTTTAAAATGTTATTTAATCGATGTATGGATACGTAATTAGGCAATGGCATTAATTACCCGAGTTAAATATTTAAGCACGTCTTCCAGCAGTTTAAAATTTACATTGAACATACTATAGATATCATTTTTTTGCGATAAACTTAAAGCAATAAGTGAACTACATAATAAATCTCAAAGAAATATCGTAGTGCAATTCTAATGGTATCTATGAAAATATTTTTTGATATCTAGCCAAGCATTGATCTCATATAATTACTTTATGCGTTGTCTAGTGCTTTATCAGGCTACATTTTCGTATATTACAAACATTTGAAACTTACTCAAAATATAGAAATCTTCTATCACCTGGAGTATTCTTGAGTCACGCAAAAGAGAAAATCAAATTGCCTCCTGGAAATAGTCTTCTTGAGCGTATCGTTTTCGGTTAATGCCAATTTTATTATTTGGTGTCGTGGAATGAAATAACACTGCGAAAATTGTTCTTCAAATGGTATGGGGGTTGGCAGCCGTGTGTCCGAACGTATGCCAACCTGTATTCTTGAAGTATGGGGAGTGTCGTCTCAAAACAGGTCCAGATTGTTTAGTAAAAAGAAGTGCGCTAGGGTCGTAGAGCAATCCTTATTCGACGAACTCGATATTCGTTTTTCATAGATGACATAACATGCACGCAGTAATAATGCACANTCTACTTCCCGATCTCTACAGGTGGAAAGCAGGGGTGCCACAGTTTAAAAACAAACGAAGTGGAAAATTTGTTCTTGTAATTATAAATTTCTTTGGTACTCATCGTGGTTTCAGGTGATGTAGTTAATCAGTGCAGTCAAACTGAGTACGACACCTAAATGAAAATGTTATAGTGTGGGAGTTATTTCATCAGTATAGTCCATTTGCGGTTTCTTTACACTTTTTTAATCAAACCTCTGTAAAATCACCCCATATATAACGTGTTTTATTGTTTTCTAATAATGTTATGTATCACAAGCGTTTTATAATCCTGTTAACATAAAAGACCATAAAAGTAATTTAGTTTTGTTTAAATTTAAATTTTATATATATTTAAAGTATAGTATTTTATGTATCATTAGTTTGAATCAAAACAGTGTGAAAATAGGCATGTTGGTAATGCTTAGTAAGAAATAGTTCTTATGCAAAATATGATTATACTTAGTGTGCACGAATGCGGTGCGTTGTCACTTAGGTGTACTTTTATAGACTTGGTTAGGCTTAGTTTGTACGAGGAGGAGGAATATCCTGGAAGTAGATCTTTAACAGGACTTCAGAAAAGTAGGAATTAACCGTGAATGGACTAAGTACACAGAGACGAAATAGTGTGGCGGTTCCTATGATATGGACGTACCCACTCTCTGATCGTTGGCTGACTCTGGGAACGGGCATTGGGTCTGATTGGTCACTGCATGCTGCGAAAGATTCCCTATTGGCTGGGCTGCCGGCTGGCGAGTAGGTTGCCAGGCATTGGTTGGAGGGTATTCCGACATGTTGCTGACCATTGACGCCAGTACTCTGCTATTACATGTTGTTTTCAACCTTTGTCATAAAAGTGGGTATTTTGAAAGTCTGTATTGTTTTTGGGATATTAAGCCTACATATGTTGACAGCGTTCCTCCTTCCTCAACAGGATAAGTTGGTATGATGATGTCCCATGAGCTGCAGTCTATCGTGAAAACTTGGGTTTACATTTGTTCCAGATGTGTTACCGTTTTATTATCACCGGTGCAGTAACTCTAGGATGTTGACGATTGTAAGTAACTCTGGGCAAAGGTTTGAGGCCTCATGTCGTGGCGGACAACTCACCGTTCTCTACCAAGTGCTCCTACTGACATGTCCAGAGATCCTTACTGGGATAGTTCCATGTAGCGGAACGTTGGCACACAGTCGTGATGAGCGTTACAAATAAGTATTTTCAACTGTAGGTGCTTATATACTAACAGTTGCCTTCAATTGCGACTGCGTTACATAAACATATACGTGAGACATTTAAGAACTTAACTGTAAGTATGTAGTAATTTGAGTTTGCATGTGACATTCAGAGAAATGTAAGAAGCATCTTATAGTATAATTTTTGCTTTTATAATTTGTGGCGAAGCACAAATAAATAATATAGGAAGAATTTCATTTTATATATGCAGGTTGAGTATAAAAGAATACCCCAACTTTGAAGGTCTATAATATCAGAACCAAACAACCTACAACCCTGATTTACCAATCAAATGAACCGTGGAACCATGAATTGTTTACCATACATTCATAAATGTTCAATATGACCACCACGAGCGTCCCGAACGACATCTACGCGATAATCAAACTCGTTCCACCTTCTTGTCAGCATATCCGGTGTTACGGTTTGGATGGCGTCCGTAATCCTCGCTTTGAGGTCGTCAATGTTAGCCGGCAATGGTGGACGAAACACATGATCCTTTATGTACCCCAATAGAAAAAAACCGCACGGGGTAAGATCAAGGTTTCTTGGTGGCCAGTTTCTTGGTGGCCAGAGTCTGGTCACCAGCTGCTTCTTGACCAATCCAGCATTGCAGCAACATATCGTTCAGGTATCCGCAAACAGCTAGGTGCCAATGGGGTGATGCACCATAAAGGAAACATCAAACCGTCCCCTTCACATTGATGTGTCAAATGCGAGCTCGCTACCTACCCCTTTACCACCCCAAACCGAGAGTTAAGAACGCCATCCAAACCGTAACACTGGACATGCTGACAAGAGCGTGGANCCCCTTTACAACCCCAAACCGAGAGTTAAGAACGCCATCCAAACCGTAACACTGGACATGCTGACAAGAGCGTGGACCGAGTTTGATTATAGCGTAGATGTCGTTCGGGCCGCTCATGGTGGTCACATTGAATATTTATGAATGTATTGTTTNCCGAGTTTGATTATAGCGTAGATGTCGTTCGGGCCGCTCATGGTGGTCACATTGAATATTTATGAATGTATTGTTTGGTTTTGATATTATGAACCTTCAAAGTTAAGGGTATTCTATTATACTCATCCTGTATATTTACTAATTAAATATACGTAATGACAAAACAGCACCCTAGATTTTATAACAAACAACTTGGCAGTTAAAAAGACAAAAAATCACCGTAGCAATTTAATTCCAGATCCACACAAATATGTTAATAAAACTTGACAAGAATGTAATGAATTTAATAAATTGCTGTGTTGATTATAGAAAATGTATAAATAATATAATTTACAGTGACGCTATTTGCCTCCCTGTGATATGAGATACAGGGAGGGTCATAGGGTCCGAGTTATTTTTACCAGGCACTGACTATTGGTGCCATTGGTGTAGAGGGGTAGGACAATGATGTGGTCACTCGGTGTTTCAAATGTACTAGGTTATATTTTTGGCAATAAGAATACAAACATAGCTATTTACTCCGAAATAGTACCTTGCTAGTTGGGAGCCTTAAGGGCTGATTAAAGTACTCGTGCTAACGTTTCTGACGTCTTGGGGGACGCTAGGCGTTGGGGGATGTCCCTGAGCACATACTGGTACTTAGCTGTACAGTGTAGTTTCCATTATCCGTCAGTCTTTGGACTGTCACCATGACGGTTGAGAGAATAGACGGATAGTAAAAATGTCCCCCCCTACCTAAGACACGACAGATCCTAGCTATAATAATGTATACGATATTTAACACTATATTTTAAACAGGTAGCAATCAATAGAATTATGTATGTACAGCACAGTATGTATTTGATATTATTGTAGACTTCTGTTTATTATGTTGATAAAATAACAAAATTGAATACAGTACTATTATGTATATGTTCAGTAGTATAATTCTACCTAAAAAAGTCTGTCATTTTCCTTTGTTGTAATACTCCACAGGCTTTTGTTGGTGCCGTGTTGCATATCTTACGTAGGAGTAATATATGTGTAGAGCCTGGCTCTTCTTGTTGCTCGTACCATTCAATGCACTCGGAAAACATGTTTTCAGCATCACTGAGGCTAATTATTTTGGGGCAATCCTTGAGTGTATCATCCTTTTCTTCTTCATTTAAACATTCTGCGTCCTGTGTTGCACTTAATACAAGTTCCTCATAATTTAATATTTCAAAGCCTCCGTCAAATCTGTCAATTACCAGCCATTCTCATACTTCACCTATTGATGTGTTTTCTCCACATGGAATCCCTTGACACAGAAGTAAAATTTCCTCATAATTTCCAGATTCGTTTATGGCCTCATTCTCGTTTACAGTCTCAGGCCACAGTTTGTTCCAGCCCTTTTTTTTTTGTGTTTCTTCTGGTATATCTTGCCAGGCTTCAGCGACATTAAAAATTGCGTCTTTAATAGTGTATGACCTCCAAAGCTGCTTTACACTTATTAATTAATCCCCAACGCAAACAACTTTTTGAATGAAGCATTTTCGATAACGTCGCTTCATGCTTTCAATAATAATACCCTGATCCATGGGCTGAATTAGTGGGGTAGTGTTAGCAGGCAAAAAGTGGTACGTAATTTTTCCATCATCACTTTGTAAGCCATGAGAAAGATGAGTTGGTGCATTGTCCATTAATAACATGGCTTCTTCAAGCAACCCGATCGATTTTTAATGTGATTTTACATTTGGCACAAACACACTGTGGAACCACTCATTAAATATATCCTGGCTCATCCAGGCACTTTTTTGTGCATAATATTTGGCAGGTAAGACGCTAAAATTCATATTTTTGTAAGCTCGAGGCTTTTTAGATTTCCCAATGATCAGTAAAGGAAACCTATGTCTACCATTTGCATTTGCACACACCATGACAGTTATGTGCTCTTTTTGCATTTTAAAACCAGGTGCAGATTTTTCAGATAAGGAGGCTAAGGTTTNCACACCATGACAGTTATGTGCTCTTTTTGCATTTTAAAACCAGGTGCAGATTTTTCAGATAAGGAGGCTAAGGTTTCCACGGGAAGTGCTTTCCAATTTAGGTCAGTTTCGTCGCAGTTGTATACCTGCTCTCTGACCAAATTTCTATCTTTTATTTCTTTCATTAGTTTTTCCCGATATTCCACAATGACTNTTTGCATTTTAAAACCAGGTGCAGATTTTTCAGATAAGGAGGCTAAGGTTTTCACGGGAAGTGCTTTCCAATTTAGGTCAGTTTCGTCGCAGTTGTATACCTGCTCTCTGACCAAATTTCTATCTTTTATTTCTTTCATTAGTTTTTCCCGATATTCCACAATGACTGTACTATCAGCGCTTAGTTTTTCACCCGATATGCCCAACTGCCTTATGCCATGTCGACTTAAATTATCCAGCCAACCTATATTAGCCTTAAATGAAGGATCCCCATCAAGTTTCTTGTTCATCTCGATAGCTTCAGCCATTATTATGGGCCCAGAAACTGGTATCCCTTGACTGCGGGCTTGAATGAACCACTGATACATTACTGTATCCAGTTGGTCCAGTTTTGCTGGCTTCATTGTTTTTCTTAGTTTGACATCTCCGTCTGTCGTTTGTATTTTTGAAATATGACTTTCGATTTTATCTGCATCTTTCTTAATATCATTGACTGTCGTCCGCCCGATTCCATATAGCGGAGCGATACTCTTCGCGCTTTCTCCTTTATGCAGTCGTTTTATAATTTCAAGTTTTTTGAGAAAGTCACAATACACCATGTTTCCGTTTCTCAGACATTTTTAAACACACTACACTTTGACAACAAACTGAGGTCAATGACTTGCTGACTAAGTGACTACCGCTACTGAACTGACTGTAGGAATGGGAGGGCGGATGACTGTCTAGGAATTCCGGTATAGTGGTGAGGAAGACGGAACGATTCTACGAAGTACATATGTAGGTTGTACATAATCAACAAACGTGAGTCATTCGCATTCTGCACCGCACAGAATGTATTTTTACTGGGTATAAGTATTATGGTACAGTATACATACTGTTCAACTCAATAATGTGCTTAATTAGATCTAATATGAAGCAGGAAAAATTTATTTCATTTTTAGTTGATTAAGTTTGTTTTTGTATCCAGTTTTATTATTTTACTTGTCGTGTCAGTTTACTGGCGTTTAACAGAAACTGACAGTTAAAAGGGTGACGGTTAACCGAGTCTCCACTGTATTTGTTCTGGGTGTGCCGGCGGTAGGTCGAGGTCTGGTAAGTTGGGTGGCCTTTCACAGGCCCGTTCTAGTTGGCNCCATATAGCGGAGCGATACTCGTCGCGCTTTCTCCTTTACGCAGTCGTTTTATAATTTCAAGTTTTTGAGAAAGTCGCAATACACCATGTTTCCGTTTCTCAGACATTTTTAAACACACTACACTTTGACAACAAACTGAGGTCAATGACTTGCTGACTAAGTGACTACCGCTAGTGAACTGACTGTAGGAATGGGAGGGCGGATGACTGTCTAGGAATTCCGGTATAGTGGTGAGGAAGACGGAACGATTCTACGAAGTACATATGTAGGTTGAACATAATCAACAAACGTGAGTCATTCGCATTCCGCACCGCACAGAATGTATTTTTACTGGGTATAGGTATTATGGTACAGTATACATACTGTTCAACTCAATAATGTGCTTAATTAGATCTAATATGAAGCAGGAAAAATTTATTTCATTTTTAGTTGATTAAGTTTGTTTTTGTATCCAGTTTTATTATTTTACTTGTCGTGTCAGTTTACTGGTGTTTAAGAGAAACTGACAGTTAAAAGGGTGACGGTTAACCGAGTCTCCACTGTGTTTGTTCTGGGTGTGCCGGCGGTAGGTCGAGGTCTGGTAAGTTGGGTGGCCTTTCACAGGCCCGTTCTAGTTGGCGTGGTGGATTCCGCTGGCTTCCTCCTCCGGTCTCGATTACGGCTCTCCATGATGGACTGCTCTGGTGTTCTCTCCCTTGTGATGTCACGATTGATTGACTGACTGATCCCCGCTCTGTATCGTACTTCGTGTCCCGACTTGGTGCTCCTGGCGAGCTCCCACCTGACCGCCATATGGCGCCTTTTACTTCCTCTCGGGGTGGCGCCCCTCGTTATGAGGCCACAACTCGACTCCTGCTCTTCGTATCGCACTTCGCGTCCTGACTTGGTGAAAACGACTGTCCTATTTCCGTCACACGACTGACTAATCTCGCGTCTCTGCATGGCACTCCTCTCTGTGGCCTCTCAGCGCGGATTACAACTGACTCTACAGCACTGGTTCTGCCAGGGTCCGATCCCCGGCCTCGGCGGACTGACTGACTCGACTGACTCCTACATCACAGACCTGACTGCCGCCTC
>NQII01001068.1:220132-249723 GCA_002778355.1 Clitarchus hookeri | reverse complement strand
GCGTCAACAGATTTACCGTTATTTAAAACAATTATAATTTATATATTACAACTAAATAATTTCATTTGACTAGACTGTGGAAAAGAGCAATTAACAAGGAGGGCAGCTTTGTGAACCCAGTAAAGCCTCCTCTTTAAAAAAACTAATACAGTAAAATATTGAATTAAAAATGTCACGTAAAGTATGTAGTTCGGCGGAGGCAGTCAAATGACTCGTCAAAACTCCAGTCGAATTAANTCAACAGATTTACCGTTATTTAAAACAATTATAATTTATATATTACAACTAAATAATTTCATTTGACTAGACTGTGAAAAAGAGCAATTAACAAGGAGGGCAGATTTGTGAGCCCAGTAAAGCCTCTTTAAAAAAACTAATACAGTAAAATATTTAATTAAAAATGTCACGTAAAGTATGTAGTTCGGCGGAGGCAGTCAAATGACTCGTCAAAACTCCAGTCGAATTAAAAATTTTAATGAACAAGCAGAGTTAAGATGGTAGACTACCCCCAATGCTAGAGTCATGGACACAAAGCATTTTAAATAAAATTAAATAATTGTTTGGCAGCAAACAATACTAACACATCACGTTAACACAGGAAACACACAGCAATGCTAAGTTTTAGTTAAAGCCGAAACCAAATTTAGAATGGTGACAAGAGACCACAGTTTGAAAAAATACTTACCATACTGCATACCCAAGACAACACATCTACGCCACACAAAACATTAAAACATTAAAAAATGCCCAGTTAACATACAAACTCAGAGTCCACGACTAACCGTTTTGAATTGCTCAAACTCTCGGTGTCTTAGGTGACGAAATAATATACAAAGTGCCTCATCACGGCAATACGTCCGTAGGACAATTGGCAATCTAGACATTACAGCAGCTTTTCAGGTACATGTTCAGGCGTCGACCGGGCGTAGAATAGCATAGGAGCAAGGTGTGCAACGACATAAATAAATTGCCCAGATCATAAAAAAAATTATGACGCACAAGAGGAGGGGAAATCAAGGAACAGCGAACAGTGGTGTAAAAGGGAGGGGACCCGAGCCAAGTATAGAGCATACCACCGTGCAGAGTTGCAACTGACGAAGACGACTAGCGCAATGGGCGCTAGTGTCGCAAATTCTCTATCGCGTGTTTACGTGGAAATTGAACATTTTGCGACCAGAGTACAGCGTTATAAACATTTTCAAAGCTTAATGAGTTGCTATGAACCAACAAAATCAGTGGAATTCACCGACGACCTATGCCAGGGGCAATTTAATTCCCTGCAGAAGAAATCGATAGTAATTCGATGTAATGTTGTTTAAATCATTATAGGGTTTTAGTGCTTCCATTGTTTCAGTTCTCTTTAATTTGCAGTCAGGTTTGATTTGAAACCATTTTCTCGTTAGAATATTAAAGTTAACATCATAATTGACACACAATCGTTGTCGTGTGAAGTGATGCATCGAGAATATTAAAGTTAACATCATAATTGACACACAATCGTTGTCGTGTGAAGTGATGCATCGAGTACCCTTCACATTCACTTCAACATGTTAGACGTTACGTGTTAAGTGCTAAATGATGTAATATCGGTCATTACATGTGCAAGTAAACGCGTTAATACAGTAGAAAATATCGCAACATTTCAAGTAAGTCACAAGAAATACAAGAGTGTTACTAGCGAAGGTCGAGCTTCATAGAGCAGGTTCTGTTTAGGCAGTTAGAATTTTTTTTTTGCAAATAGATACCTTGTTCTTTTTGTTGTTACATTGATGGTTTACTGTTCAAGCAAATCCATAGTTTACTCGAGTAAAGCTCAAAATCAGAAATGCATTATGTTGTAACATGTTCGCATCGCCGCTCTGCCGTCGAACCCCTGCATGTTCGAGCAAATTTGGATGAAGGGGCTGCGTACGAGATATGTTGAGAGACGTGGTTAGTTTATTTGGCGCATTGTGTTGGTCCTTGAAATACCTTTCGTTAGCTGTTGATTTATCGACGACGTTCTGACAAAAAGTCAAGTACATCTCCATCCTAGAATCTTCAGTGGCAGGTTGCAACCATTGAAATTTATCANTGGATGAAGGGGCTGCGTACGAGATATGTTGAGAGACGTGGTTAGTTTATTTGGCGCATTGTGTTGGTCCTTGAAATGCCTTTCGTTAGCTGTTGATTTATCGACGACGTTCTGACAAAAAGTCAAGTACATCTCCATCCTAGAATCTTCAGTGGCAGGTTGCAACCATTGAAATTTATCGCTCGATCCAAGATCATGTTCGAACTTGATCTAAGATCGTCACAGAATAACTGTTGCACCATTCAAGTTCAGTGCATGACTGGAGATCGAGATGAACATTTCGAACTGCCAAATATTGTGGTTTATAGACATAATCCAAGATTATAGTAGTGTCTAAACCGCTGTTACATGAATTTATTTACCAGAAAGAAAACTTCGTAATATGAATTTAAATTGTGTAAATATGCAATTGGTGGTTTATTTTAAATATAAATTGAGACATACATAAAAAAGACTTAATATAGTATGCATTGTTTTGTACAGATATAACTAAATTTATGCTGAACACTCCGAGAAACACAACGGAAAACTGGAACAGCCATTCAGAATATAAGAAACTGGCCTCATTTTCCGAACGAGCCACGTCTAAAAGTGAACTCGCGTCGAAATTTTTCTCTCAAAGGAGCAGACTTCGCCGACAAATATAGTTAGAAAATACATTGACAGATAGCATAACACCATTTTTTCATTGGGAGTATTAAAACAACATTTTACACACACATATTATTCAGTAAAATTCGCACAACTACCACTTCACTTAAAACAAATGAAATATCGCAGCATCTAGTTTTCTGTCCACTCCCTTCTCAGGATATTGGTATCCAAAATAACGAAAATTGTGTTTGTAATGTGAGCTACGAATCAAACATAAAACGGTATTGAAAACTGTCATGTACAGCATGTGCAAAAATGTTATTTTTCCCCTCACATACGATATACTTGTCTGGCAAAATTTTGCTGTGCATTCAACCAGGTAACACAAATTCATTAATTTTCTCCTATCTTCAAAATAAACGGCTGTGCCATGACATCACAATTTGAGTCAATATCAGGGTTTCATCCCAATCCTAGATCAGGAGATCTACGATCGGAACTTTGCCAGTTGCGTTTGTGCATCACTTGCACATTGGAATCAGGATCCAACTGAAGATGTTGAACCAAGATCTTAGGATCTCAGTTCAGGGCAGTTATTTATGCAACTGGGCACAATATGTTAAGAGAAGACGTCCATCTATAATGCGGAAGTGCGGAATGGCGGAGAATATTCTGATACGAATTGAAGGTGGCGGTGCGCTCTGGGCCAGTCCATAGTTAGTTGAGACTGCAGTTCACTAGAGTTCTTCAGTGCATCTGTGGCTCGAGTTGTGTGACCTCGTGTTACAGCATTTCCAGAGACTTGAGCTGTACCGAGTTGAGGATCAGGCGGCAGTAGTCGGTTCCGGATCAGGAAGTTGGCAATGTTTATGGGCATGTGCACATGAAACCAGCAGACTGCTAGCGAGTCGCGACTATGATTGGAATACTAGGGTACATCTGATTGAATATTGGAGACAGCAGTCAACTTCCAGAACAGATTGACGGCTCGGTTAGAGATTCATAGATTTAGGTTGTGATGACTGTAGCACAACAGCTGTTTTACTCGTCGTTTGTGCTAACGAAACCGGTGAAATTTTCATGTTTTTATTGCGTAAATTTTATTTGTGTATGGAGCGTATTTTTGTCGCTGAAATTAATTGGAAAAGTAGATTTTAGGGTTTTATTTAATTTAAAATTTAAATTCAGTGACGAATATGGTTGCGCCCAAATCTGGTAATATACATGTTGTGAAGTATGTGTGTGTAGAAATAGAGGGAAAGGAGGGATATCCGACCATGATTCACCTAGCGGTCGGGTGAAGTATGCGCCTGTCTTTGCGTCTTGCAGTCTAGAGCACAGTGTGCTGTGGCAGGATTCCCATTTTGACTGTGAAACATATTAGTGCATTCCTTTCTTTTTATACCTCTTCATCGCATATTATCGTTACTTTGCGCAGTTCAAATGTTCAAGTTGTCTGTAACGACTGGATTTGTGCCTGTTATTTGCCAGTTTCTTCCAAACCATTTTGGTCTCATAGCGTTTATGACGATCCAGGCTTATGTGGAAATAGTTGAAACACTTGCTTTATTTATTCACAGCACTTAACATTGAAGTTATTGTAGAAACATCCCCAAAAAACAAGTGAAGTACAGTTTGCAGGAAGCGACAGTATGAAAACATCAACTTAAAACGCCGTTACGTACTGAAACAGCGTTTGCCAACAAAATTTATAGTTACTTTAGCATTTTCTTGCTGCATGGGGAATCGGACTACAGCCGGTCAGCTTGGCGCAAAAGGCATGGTGCAGAATCTCTGGATTCGAATCCGGGCCAAGCAGTGGCTTTGTTATGTTACAAACAACATGCTTTTGGTAGCGGTTTTGGTGCATTTGATTGTTGTTGAAAAAAGAGGAGGAGGAGGGTTCCGCTTCGTTCTTAAAACAATTATTAAGCATCACTGGCACAAAATTGCAGATATCAATGGCGTGACTTATAGTTTGTTATAATGCATTTGCGTTAGACAATTCCATGGGTCAAAACGTACTTGCAGCTTTTAATATCATTTGATAACTATATACAAATAATGTGGCGTCGGAGTTAGTTAATGAGATGAGATTTTAATTCAAAATGTTGGTATCATGTAGTTTATGAAAAACAAGCTCTTGTAATTTCCTTTTTTAAATTATTGGGACAACAATAATTAACTTCCTACTTAGTAAATTGTATCAATTGTAATTTCCTAGATGTAATGACGTTAATAATGGGCGTCAATAGTGTAATTTTTTTTTTTTTACACTTTTCACGCAGTGGTCAATAAGAAATTCAACCATAATGGTAGGCAGTTTAAGTTTACTGCGTGTTTTACGAAAAGGCGGAAACGTTTCCCGGGAACTGTAATAGGGAACTACTTGAAAAAAAAAAATTCTCTTCATTGCATGGAGCTAAAATCGAGCCGTAACAGCACAAACACAGGTTTACGGTTGTAATTAACACACACATGTCCTTGGGACACTGAAACCTACGTGTCGTTGTTGTGGGTGAACTTTTAATATGTATACTGGAACAGGTACCAATGAAGTGGTCCGTGTTAGGTTTACTGTCTCCGCCTAGTCCATATTAAGTTAACTTTACACCTAGCGATCCATATTAGGTGGCCTGTCTATACATAGCGGTCCATATTAACTGACCTGTCTATACCTAGCAATCCATATTAGGTGGCCTGTCTACACCTAGTGGTCAATATTAGGTGGTCTATCTACACCTGGCGGGCCATATTAGGTGGGCTGTCTTGGTGTAGCGGTCAGACTACTCGTCTCCCACCTATACGAACCGGGTTTTATTCCTGACGAGGTCACTCCCGGATTTTTGCATGTGGGAATCGTCCCGCTCGATGCCGAACAATGTCGTTGGTCGGTGAGTTTTCACGGGGATCTCCCATTTCCGCCGCCCTTGCATTCCGGCACTGTTCCATACTCACCCTCGCCGGCTCTTAAGACCCCGATGTTAAGAGGAGCCCAAATCTCTCCACTCCTTTTTGGAGCAATTCAGTGTCTCTTTTCCATAGATGTCTTCGGACTACGGATGGCAATGCGTGAAGGTCCAGGCTTCCTGTTTTTTAAATGCCATGCCTTTTTATTTAAAGCAAGTATGACTATATAGGTTGGCTTCCCTTATGCCGTTCTAGAGGTCTTCGTGTAATTCAAGTGGATGTCTGCTTTATTCTTTTCATGCTTTTAACTTTATAAAATATTGCATAAATTTAAAACCATCAGTAGGAATTTGCGATAGTATTTTATTTGTTAATAATGTACTGACAATGGAACATCGATTGAAACCCGTGAGTTCGCATTTATCTTATAAAACTCAAAATAGATATGTATACTGTAAAAAAAGCACTCTTCTAGGAAATATATAAATCAGTAGTAAGTAGTTAGGAAATGACAATTGTAAGGCGGGGGACGAGCGATGGCCATATTGGATGATGTCACAAGTAGAAATTCCTGCTGTTGCATCCCTTCTAGACGGTGGCCATTTTGCCAGCCAGTACCGATAGTGCCCATTTTATCAACCAGCACCAAAGGCGGCCATTTTGCCAGCCAGTACTGTCAACATCCATTTTTTCAACCCGTACCCTACAACATGCTCTTGCATTCCAAGCGAGAGGTGTCCCTGTGACGATGCCCTGACTGGACCCTACCTAATGCTCTCGCATTCCAAGCGAGAGGGGTGGTGGTTTTCTAGTCTTCCCAAATGCCCAGCCAGTACCGATGGTGGCCATGTTGCCAGCCAGTACCCTACGACATGCACATGCATTCCGATGTCCCCATCACTACGACTTGTCCCTGCGGGAGAACTTTCTCAGAGTCGTCCCTGTCATGATGCCCGGATGGGTTTTTCTCTGTGTGCTGCTAGCTGCTAAATTAGAATACGATGTCCTACTAGAACTGGTACATAATGCTCCCGTATTCCTAGCGAGGGGGGGGGGGTGGTTTCCTACTCTTCCCAAACACCCAGCCAGTACTGATGGTGGCCATGTTGCCAGCTAGTACTCTACAACATGCACATGCATTACGACATTCCCACCACGATGTCACGACGACTTGTCCCTGCGAGGGGACTATCTACGAGTCATCCCTGCCACGATGCCCTGGCGAGGTTTTCTCCGCATGCTGCTGCTAAATGCTACTATTTTCTAATACCTCCCTATGCGCTAACCCACTCCCACCAGTCCCCGAGACGACGCCCCCTGACCGCGGGGTCTCCCTACTTCACACACACACACACACACACACACTTACACACTTACCTACACCTCTCAGCAGCAGCAGTGTTGCCCTCGCACTTACCGTCCACATGGTATATGACCTTGTGGACGGCTCCCGGGCTTGGGACCGGGCAGTACACTAAGCTTGTGATGTCACCAGTGTTTCCTTGGAAACGTCAGAAGTACAGTGTACAGGCATCTTACAATGCTGCAAATGAAAGTCGACCCACCTAATAAATGTATTATAACCATAGGGGGCGGTATGTATGACATCGTCCAGGATCTTCCGCTTGTCGTCCATCCACGAAAGAGCCAACTTGTTGGTACATTCAGTGTATAATTCGTGATGGTACGACCTAATGCTGCTGACCTGTACTCTCATGACGCACTGGGACAAAAGGATACGTTGATAATTTTCAAGTGTTATCGTATTCTGAACAACGCTCTTTTGTATCCCTTTCGCGCGTTTCACTACCTTATCGTGACAACAACTATATGCGTACAGCTTCGCCCTCAGTCCGACAAACTCGACCATATAATTTCCTCCGCACTCATCTTTAAATTTACCAATCACCTTGGCGTTGACAGGTGAGTAGCAGGGATGAGTGGGAGGGTAGGCACTGGTGTCGAACTCCGACATAAGTGTCTGGTCTGAGGCGAGGTTGCTGTAGAAGTCGGGGCAGACGATATCCATGACAAAAGAATCCGTGTCAGTATAGACCATACCCACATCACTGCCAGACCGTGCCCTCATTACGTCGTAGTAGAAGCGGTACATGAGCGTCTTTGACGGGTCAAGTACGGCGAAGCCAGCTTATATGGGCTTATCAAATGTAATGCTCTCATGGTCTAACTTTACGAGGGATAATGACTCTTAAATGGTCCTACATTTTAACGAATGTTTCGCAATCAACTTCTTCGTCCGAACTTCTCTACATACGAGTTCCATACACTGGCGTTTACACTTATTTTCCATAAGCTTGCAGTACGTAACATTATTCATTAACTTGAAGAAGTTCTTCTCGAAGGTGTTTGTGGCCGCCTGGCATTTCATCGTATTCAGGTCAATATGTGGCTTTAGCCAAGCCTTCTGGTGGAATCGAAGGACACAACGTATTACGAGGGTTATTCGGAAAGTAAGGTCCGATTTCTTATAAAACATAAACCATCATGCATATTTTCAAAAAACGTTTTTTATTTAATTCCTTGCACGTTTCTCTATTTTTCTACATAGTTTCCATATTTGTTTAAATATATGTCATAACGTTCTACAAGCTTTTGTATGCCTAAGTCATAGATGTCTGCCGCCTGTGGGGATAACCAGTCTGCAACTGCTTCTTTCACCTCATCATCTGTGGTGAAGTGCTTGCCTACCTAAAGGTGTTTGCCTTTAGGTAGCGGAACAAGTGAAAATCGCTCGGCGCCAAGTCTGAACTGTACGGTGGGTTGTCAATCTGTTGGCATTCAAAAGATCTGACCAGATTTTGGGTGTGAATGAAAGAATGGGGTCTGGCATTGTCCTGCAGCAACAAAACTCCAGACGCCAGAAGGCCATGTAGCTTATTTTGTATTGCACGTCGAAGTTTAGTTAGGGTAGCGCAGTAAGCAGCTGCATTGATTGTTCTCCCTTAGTGCATAAACTCGACTAACACGACTCCATTTCTATCCCAAAACACGGTTGCCATAAACTTGCGTGTTGAGATTGTCCGCTTGGCCTTGACTTTTACTGGTGATGCCCTCTATGTAGCATGCCAGAATTGCCCATTTAAAGTACTGCTGGTCTGTGTTTTGCAGGTTAACAATTGCATGTTTAGCTTCAATGCTCGCAGGCAGGGCGATGTAGGAGGACGCTCTCAGCGGGTCGAGCTGGTTGATGCACAGTTGGTATTTTTACGAAGGTGAGGGTCCAGCTATTTCCCTTCCCCATGTATTCGTCCTCCTCCTGGCACAACTTGGCAATGACGGCCAACACGGCTTCTTTGACATCAGCTACACCGAAGAGGGGCTTGTTCTTCGTCTGGAAGGCGTGGTGGTCTGTCTCGTCATAGTGCGATTTCGGTTTTCCATATTCGAAAATATTAAATTTAACCGCCCCCTGTTCCTTTATCTCCTGATCCAGCTGGTCGGTGATATTGTTCATCATCTGCTCGATGTAGCCGCAAATATCTACTGCCTCACTCGAGGTATTCTCGGCTATGTATGTCTTCATAATGCCCCGAAACACGCTCTCCGTGTGGCGGGGATGTCGGAATGCACGCGCATATCGTAGGGTACTGGCTGATAACATGGCTGCCATCGATACTGGCTGGGCATTTTGGAAGACTTGGAGACCACCTGCCTCGTTTGGAATGCGGGAGCATTACGTACCAGTTCTAGTAGGACTTCGTATTTTAATTTAGCAGGTAGCAGCACACGGAGAAACCCCCATCAGGGCATCGTGACAGGGACGACTCGGAGAAAGTTCTCTCGCAGGGACAAGTCGTTGTGATTGGGATGTCGGAATGCATGCACATGTTCTATGGTACACACTGGCAACATGGCCGGCATCGATACTGGCTGGGCATTTGGGAATACTTGGAGACCACCACCTCCCTTGCTTGGAATTGCGAGAGCATTAGGTAGGTTCAAATCGGGGCATCGTCACAGGGACACCTCTCGCCTGGAATGCAAGAGAATGTCGTAGGTTACTGGTTGGAAAAAATTGATGTCGACAGTACTGGCTGGAAATATGGCCGCCTTAGGTACTGGTTTATAAAATGGGTGCTATCGGTACTGACTGGCAACATGGCCGCCGTCGGTACTGGCTGGCCTTTTGGGAAGACTAGGTGACAACCCCCCTCGCTTGGAATACAAGAGCACTAAGTAGGGACCAGTCGGGGCGTCGTCCAACTTCATGCTCTTACATTTCAAGCGACCCTAGCTTGAAATGTAAGAGCATGAATTTGGTACTGACTGACAAAATGGCCGCCACTGGTACTGGATCACAATATACATCATCGGCACTGGCTTACAAAATGGCCACCGTCAATAAGGAATGCAAGAGCAGGAGATTTTGACTCGTGGCGTCATCCAAGAAGGCCTTCGCTCGTCCCNCCCCCCGTGCTCCGCATAAAGTCCCTGCCTTACAATTGTTTTTTTCTATCTACTGTAGTACTTTAAGACATTTCGAAGACGACATAAAAAAAACTACTAATTGTTTGCTAGATTTTTCAGAAACCAAGCCCAACGTACATTTATTCTGAAGTCAGAAAATCTCACTAAATGCAAAATGTTCTGAAAAATTTAAGTGAATTGATGCATATTCTGTTAATAAAAAAATTAATGATGTACTGATTATTTAAAAATAACATAATAACGGTTAAACCATGTAGGTGCGTGTCGCTTTACCACGATTTTATTACGGTTTGCAGTTGACACCTAAGATTTTTAGTACATAATCCAGGTAAGTAGAAATAAAATTTTGCTCTTGCAATACATGTTTGCATTTAAATTCGTTAGATAAGCTCGTAGTGCGGAAAGAATGGTTTATTTTAGTTATATGTGAATACAAGACAGCGATAGTACAGAACGTTGTTAGTTCCTCTCTGGGGAATGAATTCTTTTGAAGTTTTTTCTTAATTCACTCGTATTATCCAAACGTAATTAATAGGTTGCAAGTACTTTCGAAGACTGTCCGTTATTCTGTAAATGGAAACTTGTATAATTATTCGCAATTGTTATTGGCTGTTTTACATAACGTGTCTATACACCCATTTAACTGCAACTAATAAATTAATTTTATAAATACTTTATTTAAAAATAAATATTAGCAAAAAACTTTTACGTTGTGGTACGGTATAGCCTCCTAAATTCTAGTGTTGTTACGATAAAGTGAGCACTTTTGAAATCAACCGTTGGAAAATGTCACTGCCCCTGCCTGCATGTACTTTAACAGGCACCCTGGATAGCAAGCGTCCTTTAAAGTTGGTAACTACAGAGAGAAAGTAGTTCCATGTCTTAAAGCTGAATTAAAAGTGCTAGGAAAACATCTGAGAATACTGAAATTATTCGCTTAACTTACGTTTTAACGCATATAAGTGTATAAATTAGCAACTTTTTAAAATGTTTATTTTGTAATACTTTTACAGTTTGACTTGACCGGCGCATGAATGATGTGACTAGGCCCACGGCAATGTGATTTTTACGTATGGCGGAAGTACATCTACGGAATATGCATTCAAGTACATCTTTAGCAGGGTTTCAAAAGTGATCAGTTTACCATGGACAGCCTGTAAACACGTGGTTGTGCGTGTAATGACTTTCACACGTCCGCTGCATCTTCACGCATCCAAGACGATGCCGCTGGTCGGCGGGTTTTCTCGGGGATCTCCCGTTTCCCCCGCTCCTTCATTTCGGCATTGCTCCATACCTCACCCCGCTTCACCGTCAACGACTCTGTAGACCTCTATGTTGAGAGCCGCACAAATCTCTTCACTCACTCACGCACGCACCCAACAGCAGTTTGTCCGCCTACGACCGGTCGTGAAGGCAGCAGGTGTCCCGGTGTGCTTGCATTGGCGCGAACCCCAGAAGTGGCGTAGCGCAAGAGCAAGCCCCGGACACATCCCTCCCCCGGGCTTGTGTGAACCTCGTTGCTGCATCAGGGGATGGCTATCGATCCCTCTGCGTGCGGGGCGGCCGCACGCCATGAACAATTCACTGGTTCCTCCCCCCTCACTACGTCATCTCTGTCATCCTAGTCTGACCCCAGCTGGGGGCACGCTGGTTCTCTGGGCTTCCCCATTCATCGATAGCAGTGGCCGACGCTGTTTAATTTCTCGGTTCGCCTCTCTCGTAGCCTGTCAGCTTTGTTTAGTGGCCGACGGAATGACGACAGTTATAAAAATGCCTCTTGCATTCCACACCATAGCATTTCGACAAAGGGGCAGCTGTGATGTAGTAGACTACTCACCTTCCACCTGGGCGAACCGGGTTCGATTCCCGGCGGGGTCGCTCCCGGATTTTCGTTAGTGGTAATCGTGCCGGACGATGCCGCTGGTCGGCGGGTTTTCTCGGGGATCTCCCGTTTCCCCCGCCCCATCATTCTGGCGCTGCTCAATACTCACCTCGCTTCACCTTCATCGGCTCCCAAAACCTCGATGTTAAGAGCCTCTAAAATCTCTTCACTCTTTCGACAAAGTATTTTCGCGTTGCTCGCGAAAAGTTTTTCTCTCGCTCTTATTGTAATTGAAGGGCTGATATTCTTTTTAGTGGTAGGGCGTTATTCGCAGGACTACGGAAGGACCACATAAGTATCTTTGATTTCTTTTTAACATGGTCGAAAATTGGTGCACTTTTGAGGACGGATAATCGTCGTACATATGTGGTGCAGCTAGTAAGTTACAACTTATTGCTGGTGTTCGTCGTAATAGAAATTGATGCAGTGCCAGTATCAGCACGATCACATAATGTCAGTCTGAAACTTTCAGTTCTGTAGGCCGCTGTTACTATACATGCCGCATAGTAGCTGAAGTGCACGGAACTAAAGGTGGTTTACGATTAAGTAAGCACTCTTGAAATCAACCTATGAAAAAAATCACTGCCTTAACTGCATATGTTTTAATGTAAGCAGTGGCCGCAATACTAGGTTGTTAAGTTGCAGCAAACTACGAGAAGTATTTCCATATTTTAACATCTTTATAGTTGTAAAGTTAAGCATGTTTTGTCACCGGCAATTCAGTTTATTTTTCTTGTTCGCACATAAGAATAAAATTTGTGGCGAGATTGTAACACGTTTATGTTTCCGACTCTTTCTGGCTGACGTAACGTTCAGGTTAGCTGGTCCGTGGTTTTGTTTTGGTCTTTTTTTTTTCAGGTCCATGCTAGCGTCAACAAAACAGCGGTTCACAACAAGCGTGATTTTAAGTGTCATTTTGTAACTCCTAAAATAAAGTATTCATTAACGTAATAAATAAAACATTTTTTTTAAAATCTGCTCTGAGTGAAGTGCCATTGTTTGTTATCGCTTTCTGCTGTACTTTGACGTAATTTCTCGTCCCAAAAATTTTTGAAATTTCACATAATTTGCCGACCTGGAAAATGTGCTGCTTCATACGATTGAAAGTCTAAATAAATTTTAAACCTTTAATAAACTTGAAACTTCGGATAAGTATATTTTTTTACATTTTCGACATGTATTGCAATTATGAAAGATAAAATAAATATATGTGTGTTATTTAGTTTTTATGCGATTACCATTTTACTTGATAATACCTCGGCACTTATGTCACTCCCAATAACGCCACGAAAAAGTTTTATACTCAATGTGAAACCTTTTTTGAGGGTTGGAAATACGTTAAAAAAGTATAATGTCTGTCAGAATGGTTTAATTTGTGTGAGCCATATCAAACAGTAAGTACTAGCTTCCAAGACTAACCTTCACGGTAGATAATTCGGGGGAAAATTAGATTCTATATTAAATGTGTGGATGCAGTTTTGGTGGATGCAGTTTATCAATTAGATATTGTATTTCTAGTATTCTGATGAAGTTATGCTAATGTCAGTATAGGCATTAAAATTTTATGAGTGAAAAGAGATTTTTTTTTCGTAAGCAGAGCAGTAGGCCTTAATAAACGTTAGTTTTATGCGCTTTAAAAACTGTGCGACTGGACGTCTGATATCACTGGGAAGCATACTGTAAAAATTTGGATAAATTTTGTTTAGCCATTGATTTTCGTGACAATTGTTTTCGTTACTCTTAATGTTGCAGCAACGCCCGTAATTTGCATGTGCGTAGTTTTTTGTATTATAATGTTTTGTGATGTATTTATTCAATATAATTCTACTAGCAAATGATGTTAAACGTAGTTCTTAGGAACTTAAACCAAACATATTCTTATGGCAATGGAAGGGTTGACCATAGTTAAATGCTGCTGTTGTCTAAACAGAAGAAAAAAAATCGCTAACACTAATATTCACAAACCAATAGTATTTACTGAAATCAAAGTGTACGAATTTATAGTACTGATTACAATATTTATTATTTTTGTTGTGTATTTAATGAGTATGCAGTGGAATTATGAGCTAGCTGATGTAAACACCAGCTAAAAGTCGCATGGCTGAGTTTATTTTGATAGGCACGCGGAAAGATATGCAACCAACAGGCCGAAAATAGAAACTTAGCAGGGCTTTCAAAAGTCCTTACTTTACAGTGAACAAATTTAATGAATGCTACATTGTTAATAAGCTAGTGTATACAACTCCAGCTGAATTCCTTGGAAAATTAAATAAATGGCCATAATAAATTGTAATGATAAGCTCTAAAAATAAAAAAAATTGTGACATTGAACTGCATAATTGTTACAATTTTGTATTTTGAAAAATTCATCAAAATCATAATAAATCGTAATGATAAGGTCTAAAAATAAAAAAATTGTGATATTGAACTTCATAATTGTTACAATATTGTATTATGATTAATGCACTAAGATACTGAGTAATATTTTTGCTCTGGCTGTGGTGTAACGAGTGATAGTACGTTATAAAATACGTAGCTATATATTTACATTTTGTAGCATTGTGAATAAAATAGAAAATTACGAAAACTAGCTATTTTATTTAATTGAGAGCCACGCCCAGGCACTTTTAACAGTACTGTTGCAGGACGCCAGAGGGACGTATCCGTGTTCGTGAGGGTTGGAGGTCTTAATAAAAATAAAATAAATTTGATTTTTAATTTATTTACACAGGGCATTTATTTCAAGCAGGGCCGAGCAAGGAATGCGATGCAGATTGGCAATATGTAACTGTACTTTATATTTTTATAATAAATACACCTCTGTATTCAAGTTACTTTGTGACAATGGGGATTGTATTCATATAAGCATATATTGCTATAGGCTATTCACGGTAAAGTGAGCACTTTTGAAAGCCCTCTCATGTGGAATAATAGTCAATAAATATATTTTATTTTAGCCTTAGACGTTAACTTCAGAGTGCAGTGGAATATGCACACTGTTCATTACATGACAATATTTATTCGAAAAGGTTGTTAAAGGATAAATGATGGCTGAAAGGAAAAACTAACTAGGGCCTCAAAAGTGTTCACTTTACCATAAACAGCCTATATAAAATACTGCGAATTGAAATAACCAACAATTTTTGGTACTGACTGAGATGTTGCTTAAGTTATTCCTGTGTAGATTGTGGTGAAATTTTTCTGTGATTACTATATAAATAATGTTTTTACGCATATATATGACAGGTGGGTGACATTGTGATCCGAAAGATTAAAATTCAAATTGCTTGCATTTTGAAATAAAACTAAAATTACGTAGGCGAATATTTGGAGTTGGGTTGTTTTTACCGGCGGGTGCAGTGGGAATTGTACGTTCACAGTTTGTCGAGATTGGTACGTGTAACGCGGCGGATTTCACTGAAATCTTGCTCATCGTTGATCTTGCGGCACTCGTGAGATTTTCACCTTCGCAGCTTATTTCATGGTCTGAGTGGCTCGAGGTGCGGCGCACCACCGCGACGTGGCGTGCCGGCTTATCGCAGGCGTTTCCCGGTCTGCGGCAATTCCCTTCCCGCAGATTTTAATTTCGCGTCGCATACATGCTTTCGAGTGAAAGCGACCGAGGTTGTTCAGGTGAAGTCGGGACGGAAGCCAGCCTGTCGCTTGCCGAAATTCTCTTCGCAGAGTCACCGAGCGAAGTAGGCGCAGTGGTCAGATTCCCGGTCCGGCCATCCTGATTTTCCGTCGTGCCGAAATCACTCCAGCGGGCTGAACACGAACTCTCCGACAGCAATCGTTATGCCTCGGAGACGCAACGAAACACAAAGCGAATGTAGTGATTACGAACTGCATTGCGGTACACGTTTCGTTAAACTTCTGAGCATATCGAAATTTTTTGCCGTGACAACTATATAAACATATATATCTTGTGAATAAATCAAAGTGTTTAACATCATATTAGAGTGTATTCTGTTTATTTCTTTGTCATTTGCTTAAAGTAAATTACGCATAGTGTCTAATTTCATCTCTCCGCGGATAGTCGTACTTACGGTGAATAACGCACGACAGTTGCGATGTTGGCTGCACAACATGTAGGTTCGTACTCACATTTTGCGATGTTTACCGCTTCGGCGTCTTCATATTCCAACAACTGCGGTAGAATAACGAAAAACAAGATGTTCGTACTCAGCTCGCTTCAGATTGCGCTACACACCGACAAAACCGCTTCTCAACGAACAAAATCTTGCGATATGTGATGTTCGTATAAGCCCGCAGGCAAATGCTGGCACGATTCCCCTCACAACAGGCAATTGTAGATTCCTTCTACATATTTGCTTCTCTAAGCAAATAGCTCCGTCTGTAATGTTCTCTCTGTCGACTGTAAGCGCCCCAAATCCTGGTGACTCGCCTCCCTAGATCGTTGCGCTTGGCCCGACGGCGCGGCCCAGCCAAAGGCAGCTGATATTAGTGACGGCCCGGCTGTGAACAAACTGTTACAAAAACATTCAACGCACAACTGGTATATTTTAACGTAAGCCATGACCTCAACACTCACAGTTAAGTTGGCAGCGAACTACGAGAAGTAGTTCCATGTTTTAACGTTATACTAGTCGTAAAGTTAAACAATTTTGTCTCCTTGAGTTTCTTTTTGTTGTGTGCAAATAAGAATACAATTTGGCGTAATAGTAACGCATTTATGTTAATACCTATTTTACATTATAACCTGGCTGACGCAACGTTCAAGTTAGCTGGTTGATTGCTTTTTGTTTTCCTGTCTGCCGTCCGCGCTTGTATCTCCGCAAAATAGAAACTCACTCACGACCATTGTGATTTCAAGTGCCAGTTTGTAATTCCTGGAATAAAGTATTCAATAACGTATTAAATATAACATGTTTATACTTTTCCTGAGTGAAATGGCTTTGTTTGTTATTGTTTTCTATTTCATCTAGGGCGATCAGACATCCGCTTTTCGCAGGACATTACTTTTTTTAAAGGATTTTCCTGGAGAATGCGAAAGGCCAAATTAAGTCATCAAGTGTCCTTCTATAGCCAAGTGTCCTGCGAAAAGTTGTGATTTTTACACATGAATTTATTTACGAAGTAACACTTTACTTCGCGCCATTCATTCAAATAAATAATATTTTTTCAAAGAAATATCAATATTATACTGTTTTACTAGTGTTTGTTAATTTACAATTAAATTTCAATACAGATTCCGATTTACACCCAGATATTTATTGGGTGTGCTACTTTCAATTTTTCAATTCATTAACTTGTATTTACAGTACTGTCATGCCTGGAAGTTACTCAAATTAATTTTATTATAAATCACATTTGTTATGACAAGTGTCGTGCTTCATGCATTAAAACATGTGGTCGCGCTAATTTTGCCGCCACGTTGTTTCTTGTCCCAGAAATTATTAAAATTTCATATAATGTGCCTACTTGGAAAATGTGCTATTCGTGCAATTTTATTTAAGTCTGTATAAATTTTAAACTTCTAATAAACTTCCAAAATTTGTATTGTTACATTTGCGATTTCTTGCAATTCAGAAAGCTTAAATTAATGCGTGTGTGTTAGTGTGTACGCGATTCCCAGTTTACAAGTCACTAATTTTGAAATAATAATGCGATGAAAATGTTTTATACTCCACGTTAAATATTCCCGGAGTATTCGGAATACGTTAAACAATGTTATATCGTCTTTCCGAACGGTGTAATTTGTAAGATTCTATATATCAAACCGTAAATACTAGTTTCTACTGTTAAGCGTCGATGTAGGAAGGTAACTTTAGGCAAAATTAAAATTCTGCATCAAACGTGTGAACGAAATTTTATGAAATACTACATTGTAATCGGCTGGGTATTGTTTTTCGTATTTTGGCGAAGTTACGTTCACATCCTTGCGAGAATTTAAATTTTGTAAGTGAAAAGTGATTTTTTTTCGCAAAGCAGTAGGCCTTAGCAAACGTTAGTGTTATGTGCTTTAAAAACGGCGTGGCTGGGCTAATTTTCACTAAACTTGCATCGAGTGGAGTGATAAATAGTACGGTGGAAGTATGCTGTAAAAATTTGGATCAGTTCTTATCAGCCATATATTTTCATGATTGTTTTCGTTACTCGTAATGTAATAATAGCGACGTCCGCCATTTATGAGGTATGTATGCATTGTATTTCTGCTCTTAAATGTTGTTAAGCATTATTCTTAAGTCATTTAACGATTGTTTAAAGCACGTTGTCTTCTGTTTTAAGGAGTAAATACGTCGTATTATCTAAACACGTGCTTTTTTTTTTTTTTTGGTGAGTATGAGAGATATGTATAACGGGCGAGCGTTTCAGGTTTCCAAACTTTTTAAAGGTGAACGTTCGAAACATCTTGGCGTTGTTATAACGGGATAAAGAAAAACGTTAAACTCTTTGCTATTATGTTGGCAACCTAAACGAAACATATTTTCTTATGACCTCGGAAGTGTTGACCACAGTTTAAGACATTAATTTAGATCTAAACAGAAAAATAACCGTGAACATCAGTCAGTATTCACAAACCAATATTTTTTTTACCGAAATTAATGTGTACGTGTTTTAGTGTTGAGTAAGAGATTTAATACTTTTCGCAGCGGAAATATGAGTCAGATTATTTAAACAGCAGCTGATTTAAACATCAGCTGAAAGTCACGTGGCAGTGTTTATTTTGATAGGCACGCGGAAAGATACGTAATCAACGGGCTGAAAGTAGAAACTTAACAACCCTTTCAAAACGGCTCACTTTGCCGTGAACAGCCTTTACTTACAATCACGGAGGTCAGCCTGCGTAAAACAGTCTAATGACGCACTTTGACACATGCTACCACGTTCCCCAGCTTCCTTTGCAATGTTTTAGGAGTAAAAATCTTTATTAAAGCACTACGTGATCATACCGAGAAAGCATTCACCATGGCTCAGCTAGAGGCTGCTGTCATCCCCAGCGCTGTCACGGTGAGCAGCACGCCAGCCCAACCATCAGTCGAGCTGTGGTGCGAACGTGAGAGGAGTCAGGTCGCTCGCTTCTGAAAGGTCACATTCCCGAGAGCGGTGTTATAAGTTAGACTCTTGTAATACGGACAAATCATGAATAAAATTTTAATAAATATATCGTACGTTTTAATTTCACACAGTTGTCATTTAAATATAATAATGTATAATTCATTTCTGGCAGTACTTAAACATGCACTGGAACGATTATCTCAGAGATAAAATTGGTCTGTATTTGGATGGGCAAGCCTTGGATTAAAAATTGAGACACATTCCTGTTAAATTTCCTCTTCGTCTCCCAAATTACGGGTGAATTTTTGGAACAGAATTCGCAGCCGTGAGTCATTGCGGGCCAGACGTTATCTGAAATACCCTTCTGGTCTGGCCACAGTCTCTTGACACAACTACATGTATGAAGCCTCGTGGAAGTCGCTCATCTGCTGTAACATCACAATACATCTGTTGAGTGCATGCTTTATAACTATGTACGTAAATAAAAAGGTTAAACGTAATTTAAATGTAAAACAACTGATGCTTTGGTGTACATAAACTTTACTCTCACATTGTGGAAAATCTAGATTTTTCAACACAGAAAAAATATAATGTATGGCTGTTATTAATGACAATTTCAGAGAATACAAAAAAAAATNATTTAAATGTAAAACAACTGATGCTTTGGTGTACATAAACTTTACTCTCACATTGTGGAAAATCTAGATTTTTCAACTCAGAAAAAATATAATGTATGGCTGTTATTAATGACAATTTCAGAGAATACAAAAAAAAATATATATATATATTTAAACACAAATACAAAGAGCGAAAGGTATGAAAGTAATCAATGAATTAAACATATCAGCAATTTTAATGTATGTAAATTTTGATACAACTATTTTCCAGTCAGGTAATAATATATTCATAATGTCGCTTAAGTTACGTACGAAATGCGACACTATTATTTTGCTTGGAACTATAAACTAGTACTGTATTTGTTCAAAGAATAGTGCTGTGTTGTTTGGAGACTGAAGTCTCGATAAGTAGTTCTTTGTTAAAGCAGATGGTCAGGGAACTCAACCATGACCAATATTCGCAAATGCGTTAGTGATTATTACCAGCGTGAGTAAGCAGTAAGTCCAAGTTTAATGAAACTGCTGTGTGATAATATTTAAAGGCCGTGATCTGACTTTATAACCGCTATTGCAATATTATTATGAAGACTGTTAAGTCGGTTAATCGCCTGCAGTGTGCGCGCACCATTCTACTCAGATTTTATGGCACTAGCGCCACAGATTATGACTTCACCATAAACTCAAGGTACGTGGGCGCCGCTAGTGGTTGCTCGTTAGTACACGTATGTCAAACTACAACAATGGGAGATTGGCATTTGAGTAGTAGAGGCTGCCAGAAGTGATTGCATTTTGTTTCCCAACAACGCACAAACAGCATGTAGATGTATGGTCTGCGCGCTTATGCAGGGTGGCCTATGTACAACGGACGTCGCATGACGCGCCAGTTCCGTTCACCTTCGTGATATGCAACTTGTTGTGCACGCAGGTATGTGAATTTGCGAACTCCCGGCGCTGATTAGCTAACTCCAATTTAAATTAAAAATTACTAGATGACCTTTTCAAACTCTTGTTACTAGGATTTCTTATTAGCCCATTGATGCCGTGGTTTGGATTTCGAGATTTAGTTTAAAAACACCTTGTGATATATATGTATGTGGGGATGGACAAAATATTAAGAACACCATGCAATATAGTACATTTTGTTGCATGTTGGCAACACTGCTTCCGTGTAAATAATGCGACGCGTATGTATTGCACAGTTTACGTGCCAAGTCTTGTAGGTTATATTTCAGTGTATTATACGCTTTGTTCTGCGACGGTTAAAACAAGCGATCGGTGAAATGTGTGATCTCTCAGACTTCGAAAGAGGGCAAATCGTTGGTGCTCGGTTAGCAGGAGCGTCTGTGACGAAAACAGCTGAATTGTTTAACGTTTCACGAGCGACAGTATCCACGGTAATGACAGCATACACAAAACATGGTAAAACATCATTGGCGGAGAGGAATAGTGGGCGAAACCCAAAGTTAACTGAAAAAGACTGACGAACATTAAAAATAATTGTGGCCAGACAACATAAAACTACCGCGGCAAAAGTGACAGNTGAAAAAGACTGACGAACATTAAAAATAATTGTGGCCAGACAACATAAAACTACCGCGGCAAAAGTGACAGAAGAATTCAACACTCACTTGAGTAATACTGTTTCGACAAAAACAATACGGCGGGAGCTCCACAAAGCTAACATTCATGGAAGGGCTGCAATTGCGAAACCCTTTATAACGGAAACCAACGCTAAGCTGCGAAAGAAGTGGTGCCACGATCATAAAACCTGGACACTTGATGATTGGAAGAATGTGGATTGGTCCGATGAATCATCGTTTACATTGTTTCCTATAAATGGCCGGGTTTATGTATGGAGAACCCCAAAAGAAGCCTACGGTCCGGACTGCCTGCTTCCTACAGTCAAGCATGGGGGAGGTTCCGTTGTGATTTGGACGGTTATATCGTGTTCAGCTGGTCCTTTCATTCACATCACTGGCTGGATTACTGCGAATGAATATCTCGAGTAGGAGTTACTACTTCAAGAATGATTGACTAGCATATTGCTGCCAAACACTGCCATATTCCAAGATGATAATGTTCCCATACACACAGCCAAAAAGGTTCAGTCTTGGTTTCAGGAGCATCAGAATATCATAAAATAATCGCCAGACCTCAACATAATTGAAGCGTTATGGGGAGTTTTAGAGCAGAGAGTGAGGAGCAGATTTCCATCTCCAACATCGTTGAAGCAATTGGCGGATGTTTTGGTACAAGAATGGGACAACATTCCGTTGGAAACTATTCAGACACTCTACGAATCTATTCCGCGAAGAATTGCAGCTGTTCTAAAAGCAAATGGTGGCCAAACACCTTATTAATAAATAAATATTGTGTATATGTCAGGTGTTCATATTATTTTATCCATACATATACATGTGTATATATGTGTGTGTGTGTATATATATATACATATATATATATATATATATATATATATATATATATATAGTGAAATTAAGTTTACAGCTCATTCAATCGCTTATCAACGCACAGTCCAAACCACTGGATGCGAAATCATGAAAATGTAGGGATGGCTTTACCTTTGCGTTAAGTCACCCACTAAGAAATAATTTTTCGGTATCCAACCCTGAAGTGGGTGAAAAGAGGTTAAGTGTGTGTTCGATGACTCATCAATTGCTCATTAATCCGATGAGCGTTCGCTGTACTCGTAGCTTCAAAACGTAGCCTACAAATAACTAAGAACTAATTTCCATGTTTTTCGTTAATTAGTTATATATTTTTGTAGGCGAAATACATTTTAACTTCGTTTAATCCAACAACATACCTCGCTATGCATGCAAGGAAATCGTAGACTCAGTTCAGACCAGCAAGTTTCATTAAAGGTATGGACGATGTAATTGAACGCCCTTAAATTCCGAGTCGTAAATCTACCATTTCTTTGCGAGTAAGTGTTTAGCTCCAGATCTATTTCTTTTGAAAATATTGAAGAAAAACTGCCACGTTACTCAGCCAGAATACCCTAAAATATTTGTTTTTTTTTTTAAATTGAAAATATTACTTTTTTTTATATGCCTTGCTAGTTATTAGCCGGCATAAAATGTTTCAGCATGAAACAACTTCTTCCGCTGTGTGGATTCTTCTGTGTTCATATCTGACACAATCGCCCGGATTTATTCTGTAGCGTGTTATAATATTATTTGTTATTTCAGAAGTGATGCTTTTTAGTGTTTCATGCCGCTATGAGCATAGTTTCGTAATAAAACAGTATTTAATACTACACAAGAGTATTCCAAACTCTTAAGTAAAGATGCAGTGAGGTGATTTCGTATGTAAAATGAGAGAAAAAACGTTATTATACCTGTAACATAAAGGGAAATGTGCACCCTTCGAAAATCGACATTTCTTCGTGGAAACGAAAGTGGTCTCTATGGATAGCACCATCGCCCTTAATAACGAAAAAAGAGGTGCCGTTTGTTATTCTTATACACAGTTTTAAAACTGTATATTAAGCTCAGATTGTTATTATTATTATTATTATTAATATTATTACCTATCCGGTTAAATGGAAACACGTAGTAGTTGTTCCTATATTCAAAAGGGCAACAAACATTATGTCTGCTATTATAGGGCTATTTATTTATTATGTGGTTTCTCCAAAGTTAAAAAAAAAATCGTGCACAAACACATTTCTTTTCATATCATGGCTCTTATCAACCCCTCTCAACATGGTTTTATCTCAGGAAAATCTACCACAACAAATGTATTTCACTTTAACGCAATTTATGGTATGATAATCTCACGTAAGCAAATAGACACAATTTACTTTTATCTAAGTAAAGCTTTTAATACTTGTAATCATAAACTAATTTCATCCAAGCTTGAAATAATTGGTCTGAATGCAAATTATGTAAACTTGATAGGAAATTATTTGAGCAATACGAAATTTTCAGTAAGAATCAACAACACTAACTCCCTAGCATATGATGCTCCTTCATGTGTACCACAAGGTAGAACGTTGTCCCCACTTATATTTAATATTTTTATAAACGATATCTGTGAAGTTTTACAACATTCCCATGCTATTATATATGCTGACGATTAAAAATTACATAGAATTATAAAATAAATTCAATAACCGATTGTATACTGTTACAGAATGATGTGAATTCTGCTGTTAATTGGTGTAGACCAGGGGTACTCAGACTGTGGCCCGCGCTCGCCGGCTTCAGTGGATGCAAGTTGCCAAATTCTTATTTTTAGGGCGTCTATTACAAAAATAAAAAAGTAATACGTAATACGAATTTATTAAAAGTTAAAGTCAGTGATGAAACTAGACGATATTTTTCATTATTTTATCAGTCAAGCGACTTCTGTATATATTTTTTATGTACTACCCCGGCCCACCTTCACCGAATCGAACGAATAAACAAACGACTTGCAAGAAGATACACGACACTCTGAATTTTAAATGTCATCGAATTACCTACCTACTTTTAGTTCACGAATATTACTATGTCAATTGTCGTAAATGCGGCCCGCGGCGGTCTTAGTTTTTCTTAATATGGCCCCCCTCAAAAAAAAAAGTCTTGAGTACCACTGGTTTAGACAGAATGGTATGAAATTGAATGAAATAAAAACTGAAATTATTTCATATTCGTGTAAGACACATTATATAAATGTTTAATACTCTGTCAATAATACAGTTCCTCAAAGAAAGCTGTGTATAAAGAATTTAGGTACATTATTGATGGAAAATTATACTTTCATCACCACATTGATAATCACTTAACTATTGCTAATAGAACTCTAGGTCTTATAACATATTTAACTCTGTCTGCTTCTAAATACGATTCTTTACTATATTGGTATTATATCTTAGTTAGGTCTAAACTAGAATACTGCTCAGTTGTTTGGGATTCAATTACAATTACAGATTCAAACAGAATTGAGAAAATTCAACAAAAATATTCCCTTTTCATTTCTAACAAATACAATTTCAAAGATAACGAGAAATTCGACTATGAACTGTCCTATACACTTTGTCATAGAAGGAAAGTGATTGACACTGTGTTCTTGTTTAATTGTGTAACTGGCAATGTAAATATTTATAAAGTATTACATGTTAATGTTAGTCTGAAAGTCCCACAGTATCATTAAAGATCTCCTTTTTAGTTCATTACTACACATAGGACCTTTGATATAATTAAACGATGTGTAGACAATTTAATAAGTGTTTAATTAATGTAGATTCTCTTGTTATTACCAAAGTTTCAATCAGAAAATTTCTACCAAATTAGATAAAACATAAGTTTATAAATCACATTATCTGTATTTATTGCTGTTTTTAAACCTTAATTCTCTATATAGATGTCATACTCAACTCTACTATGATTTGGTGGCTGAAGTAATACTGAAAATTTTATAATATTACTAATCTTTGCACAGTTTCATTATGTTTATTTATGTTAGTAGTACTTTTGTAATAGGTGTTACATTTTTTGTCTTGTCCTTGTTTTTGTATGTTTGTGTTCATATTGCATGTTTGTTGTTTATATTATATGGTGGTGGTTCTTTTATTTTAGTAATCTTTTTTTGTATGTGTATAATTTTTGTTTCTTTGTTTTATTGTCACTTTTGTAATCGTTGTGCTATTTTATGTATAAGTGTATCTCAACCAAGGCCTACAGCCGTTCGGTGGCACTAAAAATATGTGAATAAATGAAATGAAATAAATTAATAATAAAAATATGAATTGTCACGTTTAAATTAGCAGAAAAGTTTTCCTTGATGTATCACTTCTGCGAACGGTTCTTGAGAAAACAGCTGCGATATTTCAAGTAATGCGTTGTTTGTTATTCTGTTTAACGTATAACTTGTTTTTTTTCTCTCCTAAATAGTAGGACCCAACAAATGTTCATAAATGTCTCATTTCAATTAAAGTAATCACTGTTTTTTCCAGGAATTAATTTCCATATAAGTTGTTTATAATTATTAAAAAAGAGCCATTTAAAATTGTATTTTTTCAAGGACATCCCCCTCCACAAATGAACATTTTAGGTCATAAATAGTTAGATTGGGTACCCATTCTCATTTTACCCAAGGGATAATCTCACTTTTTTTTTAAATTGGGGTTGAGAATATTCTTCTATAAATGATTACATCTGAGGAAAGTGCATTTATATAGTTTTGGACGCCAAAATTTGTCGTCATCACCGTATGTAAATCTGATAAAAACTGCATGCTTGTAATTAATTAGTTTAACCTTAAATAAGTAAATGACAAACGTACACTAGCGACCTTTTGGTACATATAATGTCGCACAGGAATATTTTAGGAGATGCTTCTGAGTTTGACTATATATTATAAGCATAACTGCAAATAATTTAATGCTATTTCAGAAATGCTAGTTATATTACAGCATACCTATATTTCATAAATTACCTGAAAGTTAAGACACTTTTAAAGTACATTAAAATTTACCGAGAGAACTCATTTTTTCCATAATACTAATTTTTAATTTAAGTGAACGGTTGGCATTCTTTTATTTATTAGTTATACATACGTTGCAGCAGATTTGAGCTATCAATTTTGAGTTATAAAAGGCCAAGTGTAATATACAGGCTGCGTATAAAAGAATACCCCAACTTTGAAGGTATATAATATCAAAACCAAACAATCTACAACCTTTATTGACCAATCAAATGAACCGTGGAATCGCGAAGTTTGTTTACTATACATGCATGAATGTTCAATGTGACCACCATGAGCCACCCGAACGACATCTACGCGATAATAAAACTCGTTCCACACTCTTATCAGCATGTCCGGTGTTACGGTTTGGATGGCGTCCGTAATTCTCGTTTTGAGGTCGTCAATGTTAGCCGGTAATGGTGGACGAAACACCTGATCCTTTATGTACCCCCATAGAAAAAATTTACCCTTGGTAGATCGCCGTTTGTGACACCTACCGAACATGGATTACATGTCTGTCTTGTTAGGGTATTGGATAATGAATTAAACACACAGTTCGATATATCCTTGTGCCAGAGCCGACCGCACACATGTCCAAAGGAATTGTTTAGAAATAGCTTGACGAACTGTTTGTCTGCGCCAGAGTAGTACGGTACTGGTTGCTTTAGTAACAGCATTGAAGGACCTTTGTTGGAGTCCATTGTGACCGAGGGGGGAGGGGGGGTCATGAGTGGTCTCGTCAGTTTCGTCTCAATTTCGCAAACACATATATTACATTCTCGGTCGTTTTGGCTGCGGAGAAGCGGCGCGCGCGTGCCGTTTTCGTTCTGCACGCTAGTATTTGGAGCCCCATAACTTCTTTAATGGTGATCAGATTCTCTGAATTTGTTCTTGTCTCTCTACCTGCGGCTTCGTTGGCGGTTGTCGGTTTTGTGGTGGATTTCGACTCGGATCCTTGCCCTTCTTTCGAGGCATGACTCTGTTTCACGAGTTCAAAGTGCAGTTGCTTCGCCTTCACTGCTCTGAATTTGGTCTCCTGCTATACCCTAGTGGATCAGGCGCAGGAGGGGCAGTTAGGTCACAACCCGCGGCATTCCCAACAGGGTGTCGAAAACAATGCTTCGAAAATTTTCAGGGTAGATAAGTGGTTTGTGGGTAAAGGAGGGCACTTTCAAGCCCTTTCTAATGAGTTATCACTCGCGTCCGTAGCACTCCCCATAGTTCCGGAGCAATGGCGCGCGAAAGAATAAAAGTGCTGCAAATTGCGCCGAAATTTGTCTCAAACTCGATGACGCACCACCGGAAACGATAAGACGGACGTTATAAAACAATATATGTACTGTGCGGGCAACCTTGCTCCGTCGATCGGTATAGTGCACGGTCCGGCGTGCGTACGGGGACTGAGTGGCGGAGCGAGGTACATGTTTTCGTGACGGCGAGTGCGGCGCGCATTACCCCCCGAGCGTGCGAGAAAGAAATTTAATCCAGGTCAAAAATCGCACACGGTAAGAACCGGGCTTCTTGGGGGCCAGTGATGAAGAGCCTGGTCACCAGCTGCTCCTCGACCAATCCGGCGTTGCGGCAACGCCTCGTTCAGGTATCCGCTAACAGCTAGGTGCCAATGGGGTGGCGCACCATCCTGCTGGAAAATGAAGTCCCCTGCCGCCACTTCTAACGGAGGAAACAACCACTCTGTAAGCATGTCCAAATAAGGGATTCCAGTAACAGCGGGCTCATGAAAAAAGAAAGGGCCGAAAACAGCGACTATGGATACAGCGGCGCAAAACACGTTCACTTTGAGGGAAGTGCGGTCGTGTTCGGTGGTTTAATGTGGAGGCACCTGAACCCATATCCGCACGTTGTGCCGGTTCACCTTACCATTTGTATAGTACGTCACTTCTTCGCTAAAAACCAGCTTAGACATGAAGGCATCGTCTATCTCGTTCTGGGCAAGGAAACATCAAACCGCCCCCTTCACATTGACGTGTTGAATGCGAGCTCGCTACCCCCTCAAACCGAGAGTTACGAACGCCATCCAAACCTTAACACCGGACATGATGACAATAGTGTGGAACGAGTTTGATTATCGCGTAGATGTCGTTCGGACCGCTCGTGGTGAACATTTATGAATGTATGGTAAACAAACTTAACGGTTCCACGGTTCATTTGATGGGTCAATCAAGGCTCTAGGTTGTTTGGTTTTGATATTATAGACCTTCAAAGTTGGGGTATTATTTTATACTCGTCCTGTATTTGTAGGTAATTATTTAAAATGGGGGCTTTTCTGAAGGAAACATAGTACGCCCACAAAAGTAACATAAATGGGTTCTGAACAGCTTACCTTTCTAATATTGAAAAGGGCTAAATGGTAAGATTAGTAGAACGTGCTAAATAAAATATTAGAAATACGAAGAGTTCGGACGCTTTGTTTACGTCGGACGCCATGTTGAATAGCCATGTAATGCTGTCTGCGCAGACGTGAACTGCGTTCAGTTGCTGATTAGATGCAATACATTGCGGTTCGTGAGTTTTGTCGTTTAATCCGACCATGCGAAGGCTTGTGATTTAAGAATGGAGGGCGCAAGTACGAGTGCTTCTGTGCGTTACAGTCGTCTATGTGGCGGGTGTTACTTGGACGTTTTAGTAGATAATGGTGCTTGATTAGTCGTGTGAGGTAATTTCAAGTCATGCACGATGGTAGTTGAATTGGCCGAGGTCATTTGAATTGTACACGCCGCGTACCTAGGTGAGTTAATTCATATTCGTCCGGTATGTTTTACTGTTACTTTAAAACCCAAAAATCCAAGATTAGAATAAAATCGTAGGTTAGATTAAAGCCCTACTATCCTAGATTAGAATAAAATCTTATGTCAGATTAATACCCTATAATCCTAGGTTAGATTAAAACCCTATAATTCTAGGTTAGATTAATCCCTATAATCCTAGCTTAGATTAAAACCCTACAATCCTAGGTTAGATTAAAAATGTAAAATAGTCATTCACTCATCGTAGGGTTAGGTAAAGTTAGGTTAGGTGGACATATATTACGAAATTGGATGGACAAATGTTAAATTGAGGTGTTTTCGTATTTTCTGTGAGTGTATTTTTAATGATTTTACCGCATAATTTCCCTGATCTGCATAGCCCTCCCCACTATCGTATATGTGGTTTGTATTGGTAATACGTTAATGCCCCTAGTAAATTCGTGTTCTGTGAAATTCGTAGAGTGAAAATATACCACTTTCCGTGATTTTTTCTTTTATTTTCAGAAAAACCCCTATTTTCAATAATTATCCTATAGTATATTCGGAGAACTTGTTTTTAATGGCTGATTCGGTTGGGTGATTATAATAAGTGAAATAAAATGTTTAGTAAGCTCGCATTGGCGGCAGACGGCATGTGTTGAGGCGGCGGCGTGTTGTGTTGCAGGCGGCCGGCGTCCTGACAGGCAGCAGTGGTTACGCGGGCCGCCGCTAGCGAGCGCTGCGAGTCAACGGCCCTGCTGCGCCGCCCCCGCCAGCCGACGCCGCAGTCGAGCGGGAGCAGGAGCAGGAGTGGGAGCGCATCG
>NQII01001068.1:186048-211948 GCA_002778355.1 Clitarchus hookeri | reverse complement strand
CATACATGGGGTGACTTTTCAAACGTTTGATTCAAAAAGTGTGAAGAAACCGAGAATAGACCTTGTTGGACTCATTGATGAACGTGATCCCGCGATGCTGAACCCTCTCTCCCGGACAGCCTCATGCCCGCTATTGAGAGCCTCGACTTAGACTGTTCACCTCTAATTAAGAACTTTTGAAAGCCCTGCCTAGGTACTGCTTATATCCTTCCGTTATATGTAAAATTAGCATTGTCATAAAATAGTAAATGTGCTAATCTGTAAATACGTGCTCTCATGAGTATAGAACAATGAATTTTTACTTCATTGGTCATAAATGTAGGTATTACACTTCGCTGTTAACGTAACTAGGAACCAGCGTGCCAGTAGATACTGATACACGCAATTATGAGCTATGAGTCATGTTCAAAGGTTGATTTCAAAAGTGCTCACTTTAGTCCAGCACCGAACACCTCCGTTACTATCGTGTCAACAAACAGTTTTACCCCAGAAAAACAAGGCAGAATATAAATAACGTTGCCATGACGTCTGCCCTTAAGGTTTAAGAGTCCTTCAATAAAACAGATTTAGTGTCTTTAAAAATATTAGAAAAATCTATTAATCATACAATTTAAAGGCCTTGTTTTATTATTTGTTATATGAATGATCAACATTTTAATGGGCAATATATTAATGTTCAAAGGACCCATTATTTAACAAAAACACAATCACCAATAACTCAGTGCTTGGTACGACTCGTGAATAATAGTGTACATTGGCAGCTATTTAAAATTACAATCTTAGTAGATTTCATCTTGAAATAGATGTGCCATAGCCGACTGCGTTGCCATGTTACCCAGTGTTACGCGGTCAAAAACTGCCGTAAAACCCACTAGGCTCGTCGATGCACCCACTCAATCAACCAGTGTAACTTGAAGGTCACGGCGCGACGATAAAACGACTGACTTACAAAAGGGTCTTAAGAGGCCTGAGCATTTTAATTTAACGCGTGCTAATCCTAAAACGACTTCACAGATTGGTGCAACAAATCTCTAGCTCAAACTACTAACGCCACTGCCAACAGACGACAGGAATTTTAGACCAGCACTAAAATTTGTAGTTCCATTGCAAATTCCACACGTACAATGTATCCAGATCTTTTATTCCCTTGATATAACACATTCTGAAATGTAATATTTGTTCCGTTTTTCGGCTTTCCCAACTACGCAATTCACGGAAACATATATGCTTTACACGTATGTAGTAGTTCGCTCCCATAATCACAGCACACACTTTAAAACCCAAAACAGTGCTGTTGTTTTTGGTGGTTTACCAAAATCCCGTCTGAACGATTATCATCACACTCAAGTCGGGGTGACCCTTCAATACTGGACGCTACTGACGTTGAGCGTTTGACTGTTCAAGGCAATGCAACACCGGTAGTGAGCTCTTGCACATGTCACCACTTCACTAGAACTGCCAAGCCTCTGAAAAAGGTAATCATATGTTAGATAATCATCCCGTTTTACAAAGGAAACTCCTGTGAACACGCGTCACAGTCCTCGTAGACCCGGAATGAAACTACCGCGACGCGTGGGTAACTTCTATGATCTCGTTCCTCACATCGACTTAACAAATACCACCGGATCACGGCTAGCGACGTAGCGGGCACTACTCGTATTTTCATTAACTTGTGCCCCGACAGCTAACAACCACTCCAGTCCGGCCGATGTAGCATGCTCGTCACCCAGCAGTATAGCCTATTTCACGGACGAGTACACATTTATGTCAACCAGTGTGTGATAACATGCCATAAACGAAACCGACAGCATTGCATATACAAAAGCCAGGATCAGCTGATGCTTGAACAAGTAAAGAGGAAAATAATTTTGATAATTCTGACAGCTCTGCCGACGCACCAAAAACCACGGAGAAACACGCGGACAGGAAAGAGTGAGTAAGCGAATTATTAACTTATTTCATGTATGTTCACGAAGCAGCAGCTTTTAGTTAAACAATATTTTTCACTAAAATAGTAACATGCAACTAACTGGCGCGTGATTATTCCGCTACGTGAAATTGTTTTGATAACCAGCGACATGGAGGTCGCTATGCCAGCAGTGATAATATTTTCTTTTTTGGTATTTATTTTTACAGCTATTAAACATTTTACAATACATTCGGCTTTGGCATANCAGTGATAATATTTTCTTTTTTGGTATTTATTTTTACAGCTATTAAACATTTTACAATACATTCGGCTTTGGCATATATCAAGTTATGAATAACAAGAAAAATATATATAAATGTACAACAAAATACATAAGAAGTAAATAAAAGTTGAAATATTACTAGTAAAATTAGATGCTACACGAGAGCTTGCGTGCATACATATTAAGAAATAAGTAAAGCGCTGTTTTGGTGCATTTCAAGAAAAAAAATTAATTATTTCATACTGATGGTAGAAAAATAATTAACGTGTTGTCCTATGGAGTGCTCGGGGTAACCGTCCAGCGAGAAATTTAAATAAAGCGTGTTGTGCCAGTATTGTGATTATTTTTGTGCATGCTGTTGTTTTGAAACGTAGATGATGCTAGTCACTTGGTTTCGTTCTGTATTAAATGCAAACACACAAAAACTACGAAAAACAAGCGCCGAGATACAAACATTTTCCCATAGGTGTATAACTTATAACTCTGTTACGTTTCGATAATCACGTAGAATCTGTTTATTTTTCTGGTACAATTAAATTAAATTTACCGTAGCACGTTTCGTGTATAGGTTTGATGTTTTTCTCACTAAGAGAATTGGTAAAAAGTCTATTCGTACTAACATAAATTAACGCACTTGTATCAGTACAAAGTGTGATGCGCGATGTTTATTGAATTTTGTTTTTCAAAATAAAACTAAAAGGTAGCAAATATGTTTCATAAAAATTTGCAAGTTATTTTCGCAAAAGAATCATTTTGCACGAACTCAAGTAAAATATNACTTCCATTGGCCACCTAAATCACCAAACATGAACATTATTGAGCATATCTGGGATGCCTTGCAACGTGCTGTCCAAAAGAGATCTCCACCGCCTCGCACTCCTATGGATTTATGGTCTGCCCTGCAGGATTCATTGTGTGAATTGCCTCCTGCATACCTTCAGACATGAGTCAAGTCCATGCCACGTCGTCATGCGGCACTTCTGCGTGCTCGCGGGAGCCCTACACGATATTAGGCAGGTGTACCAGGTTTTTTTGGCTCTTCAGTGTATTACACTCGTTATTTAAACCAGTGGATTGAACTGCAGATGCCACGGTGTACTTTTATTCTTTACATTGAGGAAACTGCGCAGGAAATAGGTTTTTGAGCATGGTATCACAGTTCTCTCTTGAGAAATAGTTTCCCATGTGATTGCTCGTTGTGAAAAGTGCACTTGACTCACGTTTCCGTTATTATAGGTAGTTTCTGCCGACAATAATGTGTCTTGGGAAACTACACGCAGCTTGTTAGAAATGCTGCTACCGCCGTAGTGCAATGCCCGTGAAACTCGAAACTAGTCTCTCCGCTGCGTTGTGATAAGGCAGCTGTGCAACTCGTGGAGGATGTTTACCGTGATAAATAGAATATTTTGAGTTACCGCTGCCGTGTATGCGATGTAGGAGTCATTGACAATGCCAGCCGATACCTGAAGTAAGCGAAAATAAGAGTTCGTACTGTGGTGAGTGGACAAACGAGCAAGCAGGTGGAGTAGCGCCGGGGAATGCGACAGAGAACCACGTAAGTGAAACATTCCCCGCTGCGGCCGGTCGTATTTAACCCTACAGTTTTCAATGACATGCCGTGGATGTACATAACCTCCACATATAAATGATGCAATATTCTTCGATATCGCCTCCCTATTTCCTCTCCTTCTCGTGCTCATGAGACATGATCTTCATTCTAGCTCTACAGCCCTGGTAAGGACGGAGAGGTGGAATACGGAGCTTTGGTAAGCAGTAGAAGGTGCAAGTATTGCGTGATTTGAAATACCATTCACTTGTCTTTGTCNTGCGTGATTTGAAATACCATTCACTTGTCTTTGTCGTCTAGAAACTAGCGAATGAGAATACGCGTTGCAGTTACAGGCCATTCACGGTTACTTAACACTTTTCTGAAGCCCTTCTAAAGTTATACTTCGAGGATATTTCTCCACCTCATGCAAACCAAGTCTAGTAAATTGCACCAAAGGGATAGCGCACGACATTCGTGCGCACTCAGTGCAACAAAATTTTGCGTAAGAACCTTTTTATTACTAGTCATTACGAACGTATATTTCCTTACTGTTTTATTCATATTGATAACAAATAAAATATAAGTAAAAGTTCAATTATTAAGTGAATACAAGTATAAAAAGCTTGTAACACCAGACATATACAGGAAACAACCAGACACGTCATACATGGGGTGACTTTTCAAACGTTTGATTCAAAAAGTGTGAAGAAACCGAGAATAGACCTTGTTGGACTCATTGATGAACGTGATCCCGCGATGCTGAACCCTCTCTCCCGGACAGCCTCATGCCCGCTATTGAGAGCCTCGACTTAGACTGTTCACCTCTAATTAAGAACTTTTGAAAGCCCTGCCTAGGTACTGCTTTTATTCTTATCTGCATCCTTCCGTTATATGTAAAATTAGCATTGTCATAAAATAGTAAATGTGCTAATCTGTAAATACGTGCTCTCATGAGTATAGAACAATGAATTTTTACTTCATTGGTCATAAATGTAGGTATTACACTTCGCTGTTAACGTAACTAGGAACCAGCGTGCCAGTAGATACTGATACACGCAATTATGAGCTATGAGTCATGTTCAAAGGTTGATTTCAAAAGTGCTCACTTTAGTCCAGCACCGAACACCTCCGTTACTATCGTGTCAACAAACAGTTTTACCCCAGAAAAACAAGGCAGAATATAAATAACGTTGCCATGACGTCTGCCCTTAAGGTTTAAGAGTCCTTCAATAAAACAGATTTAGTGTCTTTAAAAATATTAGAAAAATTCTATTAATCATACAATTTAAAGGCCTTGTTTTATTATTTGTTATATGAATGATCAACATTTTAATGGGCAATATATTAATGTTCAAAGGACCCATTATTTAACAAAAACACAATCACCAATAACTCAGTGCTTGGTACGACTCGTGAATAATAGTGTACATTGGCAGCTATTTAAAATTACAATCTTAGTAGATTTCATCTTGAAATAGATGTGCCATAGCCGACTGCGTTGCCATGTTACCCAGTGTGACGCGGTCAAAAACTGCCGTAAAACCCACTAGGCTCGTCGATGCACCCACTCAATCAACCAGTGTAACTTGAAGGTCACGGCGCGACGATAAAACGACTGACTTACAAAAGGGTCTTAAGAGGCCTGAGCATTTTAATTTAACGCGTGCTAATCCTAAAACGACTTCACAGATTGGTGCAACAAATCTCTAGCTCAAACTACTAACGCCACTGCCAACAGACGACAGGAATTTTAGACCAGCACTAAAATTTGTAGTTCCATTGCAAATTCCACACGTACAATGTATCCAGATTTTTTATTCCCTTGATATAACACATTCTGAAATGTAATATTTGTTCCGTTTTTCGGCTTTCCCAACTACGCAATTCACGGAAACATATATGCTTTACACGTATGTAGTAGTTCGCTCCCATAATCACAGCACACACTTTAAAACCCAAAACAGTGCTGTTGTTTTTGGTGGTTTACCAAAATCCCGTCTGAACGATTATCATCACACTCAAGTCGGGGTGACCCTTCAATACTGGACGCTACTGACGTTGAGCGTTTGACTGTTCAAGGCAATGCAACACCGGTAGTGAGCTCTTGCACATGTCACCACTTCACTAGAACTGCCAAGCCTCTGAAAAAGGTAATCATATGTTAGATAATCATCCCGTTTTACAAAGGAAACTCCTGTGAACACGCGTCACAGTCCTCGTAGACCCGGAATGAAACTACCGCGACGCGTGGGTAACTTCTATGATCTCGTTCCTCACATCGACTTAACAAATACCACCGGATCACGGCTAGCGACGTAGCGGGCACTACTCGTATTTTCATTAACTTGTGCCCCGACAGCTAACAACCACTCCAGTCCGGCCGATGTAGCATGCTCGTCACCCAGCAGTATAGCCTATTTCACGGACGAGTACACATTTATGTCAACCAGTGTGTGATAACATGCCATAAACGAAACCGACAGCATTGCATATACAAAAGCCAGGATCAGCTGATGCTTGAACAAGTAAAGAGGAAAATAATTTTGATAATTCTGACAGCTCTGCCGACGCACCAAAAACCACGGAGAAACACGCGGACAGGAAAGAGTGAGTAAGCGAATTATTAACTTATTTCATGTATGTTCACGAAGCAGCAGCTTTTAGTTAAACAATATTTTTCACTAAAATAATAACATGCAACTAACTGGCGCGTGATTATTCCGCTACGTGAAATTGTTTTGATAACCAGCGACATGGAGGTCGCTATGCCAGCAGTGATAATATTTTCTTTTTTGGTATTTATTTTTACAGCTATTAAACATTTTACAATACATTCGGCTTTGGCATACATCAAGTTGTGAATAACACGAAAAAATATAAATAAATGTACAGCAAAATACATAAGAAGTAAATAAAAGTTGAAATATTACCAGTAAAATAGATGCTACATGAGAGCTTGCGTGCATACATATTAAGAAATAAGTAAAGCTCTGTTTTGGTGCATATAAAGAAAAAATTAATTATTTTATACTGATGGTAGAAAAATAATTAACGTGTTGTCCTATGGAGTGCTCGGGGTAACCGTCCAGCGAGAAATTTAAATAAAGCGTGTTGTGCCAGTATTGTGATCATTTTTGTGCATGCTGTTGTTTTGAAACGTAGATGATGCTAGTCACTTGGTTTCGTTCTGTATTAAATGCAAACGCACAAAAACTACGAAAAACAAGCGCCGAGATACAAACATTTTCCCATAGGTGTATAACTTATAACTCTGTTACGTTTCGATAATCACGTAGAATCTGTTTATTTTTCTGGTACAATTAAATTAAATTTACCGTAGCACGTTTTGTGTATAGGTTTGATGTTTTTCTCACTAAGAGAATTGGTAAAAATCCTATTCGTACTAACGTAAATTAACGCACTTGTATCAGTACAAAGTGTGGTGCGCGATGTTTATTGAATTTTGTTTTTCAAAATAAAACTAAAAGATAGCAAATATGTTTCATAAAAATTTGCAAGTTATTTTCGCAAAAGAATCATTTTGCACGAACTCAAGTAAAATATNATAGCAAATATGTTTCATAAAAATTTGCAAGTTATTTTCGCAAAAGAATCATTTTGCACGAACTCAAGTAAAATATTAACATCGAAACTGCTACTGCGTCGTACGAACAACTTCAGTTACCGTCTCAAGAAAGATGTTAAACTAAATAAGTCCTCTGCAAAAAATTGAAACAGTGTCGCAGCAGTATAACCTGTTCTATAAAAATGAATGTTTTTGAGTGAGTTCCTAGCTATAAGATATTTATTAGTGCCTTCGATGAAAAGTGGTACCGAAATCACCTGTTAAAAGCGTAATGAATGTATTTCTTTCATTGATGTATAAGAAAGGTAAATGTGTTGTTTCTTGTGTTTAATGTTTCATGAAATCACGTCTAAACACGAGAATAGTGACATAGTACCAACTAATTTATTAAAGATTACGAATGCAGTATATTTATTAAAATATTTAATAACTTACATATTTTCTTAATTTTTTATTTAATTGTATGGGAGTAGGAATGGATGTTCGTAAACTTGGACTACTTCTGTGTACATTTATGGCAAATTTTAGTACAATAGCAGGCCAAACAATGTTGTCTGCTACAAGGTTACCGCACACTCTACTCACAGTATTTACATTCTGGGCAAAGTTTGGCAGCCAAGTATTCTTTTGCATATAAATATTGGCTGTGGCGGAAGGATACACTAGTTTTGCCGTAAAAAACAGCTGTACACAGGACTACTTTCAGAACGGTCAGTAAAGTGCACTCGTTCTTGAAACAGGCTATACTGCTCGTATCGGTACAAACGCTGTGTGGTGATTGATTTCTTTTGCGAAAATGAGAGAGAAAACATTATACGGCCTATGTCCTAGAGTAATTCGTAAGACAAGTAGGGGCCCTTGAAAATCGATATTTCAAATGATTTTAATCCAAAATAATAACCGTGATTGATATGAAAGAACAATTCTGTGAATACTGGTCTTCAATTGAGATCTGAAATATGCGAACGGTTGTTGAGTAATGTCATCCCCATTCATTTAGAAAAAANAATACTGGTCTTCAATTGAGATCTGAAATATGCGAACGGTTGTTGAGTAATGTCATCCCCATTCATTTAGAAAAAAGGGGATGCTATATTGTTATTATAGGTAACCATTAGGCGTTTGTCGCTTTTAATGAATGCATGTTAATGTNGAAAAAAGGGGATGCTATATTGTTATTATAGGTAACCATTAGGCGTTTGTCGCTTTTAATGAATGCATGTTAATGTACAAAAACGTTGCCTTGGTGTAACGTTTCTCAGGCGAACGGTTGCCGAGGAAACACTGTTATTAAGGATACCTGACAGGCAACCTGCACCCTTACGTACGTAGTTTTCTCGACAACCGTTCACTTGAGACAGTTATATACAGTTTTGTTCATTAATGTACACATTATTATTACTTCATTAAAAGCGATAAACGCCCAAGGGTTACACACATTTGTTGGACAACAACATTACACCACCTATGTTACTAATGAATGAGGATGTTACCCAACAACAGTTCGCATATCTCAGATCTCGATTGAAGACTATGAACGAAATTGTTCTTTCATCTGAAGTATATTTTATTTTGAATTTAAACTATTTGAAATATCGATTTTCAAGGGCACCTACTGTAGGACATAGGTCGTATAATGTTTTCTATCTCATTTTGCATAGGGAATCACGTCGCAGCGTTTGTATCTATAGTTCAAGATCAACATGTATAGACCTAAAGCAAAGGATTTTTCGCCCTCGCACCTTCCAAGTGAAAAGAGGGAAACGCTCCTAGATAACTTCAAAGACTGTAAAAATTAAATTTAAAAAATGTGTTCTTTAAACCTGCACAGCTTTTGTGATTTAAAGTGTATAGATTATGATGCCAATTGTAAACTGTATACATCCAGGTAAATAGACAATGAGGAATACCTACCCTTTCCCGTTAATTTATCATTCAGTAGTCTTCATTGATGAAGAGTGGAGAGATTTGGGTGGTTCTTAACGAGGTCTTGAGAACCGATGGAGGTGAAACGAGGTGGAAATGGAGCAGCACCGGTTTGCTGGGGAGGGGGAAACGGGTGATCACCGAGAAAACCAGCTGGCCAGTGGTATCATCCGTCACGATCCCTACATGCGAAAATCCGGGAGTGACCCTGTCGGGAATCGAACCCGGTTCGCCTTGGTGGGAGTCGAGCGCCCTAGCCGCTACACCTCCACGGCCCCTTCATAGATAGAGATGGCACGAAATATCGCAGGGTGAATATCCGGTAGAGTGCATTACCAGTAGCGCAATAACCCCTCGCAGTGTTACAACATTGAACTGCTTTTCTGCTAACGTCAGCATCAAATCAAACGTGGATAGGGTTTGAGGTTAGAACATAGTTAATGTAAGTAAATACTTTGAAACCTTTTTACACTTCGTCTGTCCAGGTTCTAATGCTACCTGAATCTGCTCAAGTTGGTCAAAATATTTTATTCATATAAACGGGCTGGTCTGTTGAAAAATCTAACTAAAACAAACATGTTCATCACTGTTGACCATGCGATTTTGACAGTTGTATTTGACGACGGGTGAGCCAATGTTGGGAAGACGAACAGAAGACGAAAACCGACCTACCTCATCTTTATCAGTCTATGTTGAAGATCTATCTCCATATGGCATTTCTGTTACTCCACTCTTTGCAGTATGGCACTATTAACCCTGCAAAAAAACTGCATGCTGCATTGTATTTTCTTGACTGTTTTGGCAAGCGTGGCTACGAGAACGGTTCAGTTTGATACCATGTTAATTGTTTACTATAGTAAGCGTAGGAAAAACTTTGCAAATTCTTCTAGACAGCGTTAAACTTCGTGAAGATGGGTTCCCTAAATCCATTAATATTCGTCCTTTTTTCGTTTCCTTTAGGTTTACAGTGTTGCCAATATCTGAATTCATAACTTTTCATCCTATTGATATGCTTCGGCCAATGTTTTTACTTTTGCAGTAATAGCGTGACGTGTTAAGTTTCAAAATAAGAGCATAATACAATATGTGACATTTGTCGCCTTTCTATTTACTTGCTCTGTACAGTCTATAGAATTGAACGAGGTGAAAGCAGCTTCATTGGCATGTGTAGTTACAGAAGCCTAGTGTGTCTTTTAATGATAATCTCGCAGTAACTGGCTTTGCACAGATATGACGTCAGGAGTTACACAAGAACCTCAGGTTTCTAGCATTATTGCTGTTGTTCCCGTGTACTACCGCTGATCGATGTCTAGGCGGAATGCGCGGCCATCGCATTGATAGAAAAATCTATTTCATAATTTTTACAGCTGTGGCTGAATAAGTGTGGGTTGGGGGGAGGGGGGTTTGTAATAGTACGCTTTTATCATTTTGACAATTTTGTAATGGCTAGTGGCATTTTTTTTGTTAACATAACTCAAATATTACGCAATTAATTTTAGTAACGAAAAACCCAAAAATTGTTTACATTTGGTAGTGCTTATTACATTAACATAAAGCGAGATGCAATGTGCATTGTTTATATCATGGCCGCGATAAGCGTGTGTCGACTAAGTTGCATTATCGAATATTGCTATTGCTGTTGCTTATAAATCCTTTAAATCCATTGGAAAACGTAAATTTAATTTTCTTCTATTTCCGTGTCGATTTTTCGCAGATATATTGTGTGTTTGTTGGTTAGATTGCACCAAACGCAAGTAGCTCCAGAAAACTGATTAGACATATATCTGCGCCATTTTGCTTTTACGGAGGGCCACGTGCATTTACCTGCTTCATACGAACCAAGTAAATTAGTTCAAAACTTACTGCTTCGTACGAAGTAGGTAAATGTGTGCGGCCCGCCCTCCGGGAAGCAGAGTGGCGTAGACTTAAGTCTAATTAGTTTTCTGGAACTAGTTGTATGTGCACATTGCAGGAGGAAATATGGTGAAGACTATTTCTATCTGTAGTATTTTTGTGAATGCGGTTTCCAAAAATTACAATTATTGTATTTTCTTAATGAATTTCTAGATTTTTTGCTACTAAATTTTATTATTTAGAACACAATGCCACCGTTGCCCTTTTGGAACTTAAATTGTCATTGTTTCCGGTAGAACCTGGCTTCGCCTCATCTTCCACCCCTCTTGGGAGCTGACCCCTAGAAAGTGTATTCCAGGAAGCACTACTTTCTATCATACTTTAGTTTCCCCATAATACAAAAGCTAAAATCGGCCCAAGTTGTTGAGGTTCCACCAGGAACATTGCAGATTTAGACCTGCCTTGCTTATTAAAAAAAGACTCGCAAATTCCACAGAAAAAAAGTTTTCACTTCTACAAACCATTCGCGTCTGCGCAATATTTTTTTCATCTTCTAATATTAACCATGGCAGTATATTGAATTATCTGTTTCGCGGCTCAGTGTCTCCGCTTCTGAGGCCTAGACATGGGGCCTAAACAGTGTCATGGGCCTCATCTTATTCATGCGTCGGTCAAGAGAACCTGCGATATTATGAGAAAAGTAAGCATTTTACAAATTATCTAGAAAAAAAACTGAAAACAAAATAAATAATTTCGTTATTCACGAGATGAAACTACTTTACCTCAGTCGTTACCAACTCTATTGGTCGCATGGCAGTCATTGTTCCCTTTTAAAATACGTGCAGGTAAGGGTTGAGTTGAAAAGTGCTGAGTTAATCGTGAACCGCCTATAACATGTAACAGAGTTCCTGCTCGCACCTAGGTCCCCGCGCGGACATAGATCATCGTTCCACACAGCAGCCTTTCTATGAGTTTCGCAGAAATCAACTTAACTTAAATTGCCAGTATGGTAAAAACGTATGACACCCGAGCGTGGAGACGGGGCGTGGTGAAGCCGACAGCAGTGGCGAGCGCGGGCCAGCCGGCACGACACGCCTCTCGCCGTCGCCGTCGCCGTTCCCGCATCTCATTATGCAAATGTTCCCCGCGTAACTGCGTCATCGGAGACTCTTGCCGCCCGCGGGCTTCTGCCTCAATTATGCACTTAACCCGAGACGTCTTCACGGCTGTGGCACTTGCATTGCGACTTGACATCGTGTGCTGAGCTGCATCGGTGTGCTCCTCTGGGTAAAGTCTATTCATCGTTAACTGAGCACTTTTGAAATCAACCTCAGAAAAATCTCACTGTCCCTGCTTGCTGCGTGTATTTTGAGAGGCTGTATCACTCTTTATACGTAAATTATTCGTTTTGCTGTCACAACAGAAGAGTCAGGTTCATTACTGAAAATATATCATAATAGAAGCATTACATTTCATAGTTCTCTGCAAATTTTTGTACCTGACTTTTAATAGTAGTTCCATGGTTGTCATTAAAAGGTGAGAATTCATTAATGTATACAATTTAGTATTATGTTAATAGTTGCATAAATATGCGTTATTAGTTCATATATTATGATGGGTAAAGTAATTAGCTAAGCTTCTATTGTCTCATTTTTCAATAAATCCTCCAAAATTTGAATTAGGAACAAATAAAAAATTCAATATGGCTGGTGGCACTGGTTTTAACGGGCACACTGACTGGCATGCGTCCTCTTACATTGCTAACGACGAGGAGAAAGTAGTTCCATGTCTTAACGCTAAATTAAAAGTGGTAAGAAAACATTTGAAAATACTGCAATTATTGGCTTTACTTTCTGTATTTCAATGCATATAAGTGTATGAATTAGCAAAATGGTAAAACGATTTATTTTATAATAATTTCACAGTTTTACTTGACCGACGCATTAATAAAGGGGCCAGGCCCATGGAAAAATTTAATTTTACATATGGCGGAAGTATACGGAATGTACGTACAAGTAGATCTTTAGCGGGGCTTTTAAAAGTGCTCGCTTTACCGTGAAGAGCCTTTAGAATCCTTTGTATTGCAGCCACATTACGAAAACTGCTCTGTCGTCTTGGTGCTCGTTGTTTGCCACACTTAAAAATGAGGTCGATATTTTTTAGTCTGCTGCGCATGTCCAACGTGGGTTCACGATGTGTCGCTGGTTACCATAGTACTGTTAAAATAGTTTGATCGAACAGTGGCGTGACTTCCATTTAATACGCTGCTCACGGTTAATTGAGCACTTTTCAAATGAACCTTTGAAAAATGCCACTCTCCCTACCTCCGTGTATTTTAATGGGCAATCTGACTGCCATGCACCCAGCAAAGTTTGTAACGTCGGAGGGAAAGTAGTTGTATGTCTTAAGTTGAATTACAAGTTTTGGGGAAACATTTGTAAATATTGAAATGCTTACTTTAGTTTTCTGTTTTTTTTTTTATGTGTATGAGTGTGACAATGAGCAAATATGTAAAATATTTACTGATTGAATAATTTCTCAATTTCAATTGACTGACACATGAATAAAGTCAACATGCCCATTAAAATGCTAATTTAACATATGGTGGAAGAAGAGACAATGTGAATACAAGTATATTTTAAGTGGTGCTTTCAAAAGTGCTCTGTTTATCGTGAACCGTTTATACGGTTAGTTTTACAGCAAATAATTATTTCGTGTGGAGGGGAGGATGGATAAATGTTTTGTGCGTGACTTGATTACATCGTTGCACCATAAAACACGCTCAGCAAGAGAAGTGTACCAACATTTCAAGGCATTTATGCAAACAGTGTGCTAACCTCAGACAGTCCCAGTGGAAAAGCAGCCGTTCAAAGTTGACACACCAACTTGTTACTGCGCAGCCGGCATGCGAACTCTACCGTGTATTCACTCTACCGTGTATTCACTCTACCGTGTATTCACTCTACTGTTTGCTTAGGCTGCGAATAGTTTTCATGTGTTTAGTTAGACCTGTAGGCTTTTCCATTTGAAGTTGCCGTCCCAATAGGCTGGAACTTTCAACTTGAAGCTGTACTTTTCTATGTTCTCGCTTGTCGAAAACAGTTTTATACCATGACATTTAATTAAGTGGTAGAGGGGGCAGGAAGTTTACCCGGGATCCGAACCTAGAACGTCGTGGTGTGTAGGTGCTATATTTATAGTTTTGCAGTACGGTAATATTTTTTAATGTTTGTTACTGTATTTTTTTAAACTTCATTTTGTAGCTAACTGGTGTAAATGAACGGTTACTAGCGTGCATGTACGTGCATACAATAGTATGTTTACGGTTACTTCAGAAATTTCCGAAGCCGTTCTACAGTTCTACTTTCAGGTAACAATGACGTATCCGTCCGCCATATGTAAACAATAACGTTGCCATACGACTTATATGTTACAACTATCAAGTGCTCCGTCTAGTCAGTTACCTGAATAATGTACATAAAAAACAATGTAAGTGTTGTCGGCTTTGTCTTTATCTGCTCTTGGTGGTGGTTCTTATGATTATTATTCTATAGATTAAACTATTTGCGTTATTCGCGATTGTTACAAAATTAGTTTACGATTAAAAATAAGTAAACTCCATACGTCCAATACTTGCTCTCACAATCTCGTGCTGGACCAACGTAAAGGTTATACGGAACGCTGTCAACAACGGCCATTTCGTAAATACTGTGCATCACTCCACTAACTCCACTCGTTCAACCGACTCGACACACGTTGAAATGTATTTATGCCTGCTGTAGAAGTTTAAGAAATAGAAAAGCAACGAGCTCGTCCTATGCAAGTTTCTTCACTCGTACAAAAACAAAAAGAAACTACCCACCATATGTGTGCTCTGCTCAGGCAACAGAAAATATTTTGCAATTTGCAACACTTGAATGTGTCTCCACCAGTGCTACCAATAAGAAACATTTACTTTATAAATAGTGCGCGAAATTACATTTAATAACATTTTACGTGAATGTTTGTTACTAGCCATTGCCACAACACAGCATTTTTCTCATTAAAGATAATCCATATTGACTACGAAATAAATCTAATTTGCAAACAAAATGTATTTTTTTGTGAAACAGAAAAACATTAAAGTTAATGTCAATACTTACTATACATTATTTATCGGAAAAAGCCAAAATTGTATTTCTGGTATAGTTTGTACGGCCCCCCTCCCCCCTTAAAGTGTGAGAATAACTTAAATGTATTGTAGCTCCAGTAGGGATGGGTAAATGCTGCAATTTGTGAAATTGAAAGTTTCATGGAAGTTTTCGAAAAAATTGGAAGCTATAGGAAACTTTGCGAAATTAATTGTTAATATACACTAAGTACAAGTAATACATCTTAATTATCATGTTTACGTTTTACACTAAATTGCATAGGCCTATTAAAAATTTCTTGGTAGTTCATACCGTTAATTAAAGTATTTAAAAAAATATTTATTTGGTTACTGTCTAAACATTAATAGCTCTAAGTTTTACTTAAGTATTTCATTTAACATAGCTTAATATATAACATAGATAATTAAATTTAACATTTACAATAGTACAAAATATTATTTCTTAAACTGTCGAAAACAGAGTAGCACTAACAGTCAGCCTTACTTAAAAAAATATGATATTAAATTGGCATTAAAACTGTTATGCTCAGTGTCATTATTTTATTTATCACATTATTCTTGCAATGTGTAAACAACGTTAAGTGCCAATACCAAAAAACTTCTTTATGTACTTATTTATTTCCATTATCATGCCATTTTGTTATTTTTTAATGCCATTAATTTAGTCCACACAATCCACTGTTCGTCACTGTCAGTTTCCAGATCTGGCACAGCTTTGTCTTCCGATTCAGTCTCTTCTGAAAGTGATTCAAAATCCACATCACTGGAGTTAATTGTTTTATTTTCTATTCCTTGCATTTTCTGATTTTTGTGGCGAGGTATGCATGCTTCCATATCAATCGTGTTAACTGAATTGGATCTTCGATTACTTTGTTGATCTTTAGAATTCTCTTCTTTTTTCTGTGTGTAACCAAATTTCCATTTATAAGTTATACAAGTTATTTTCCTGATCGCGTCATCGTCAAACGGTATAGTACTTTAGAATGTATTCTATCTTGTGTACTGAAGGACCGTTCTGTTGCTGCAGAAGTTACATGCATTGATAAAATTCTGACGGCTACCTTCGAAAGCTCATTGTGCCCACACAGTCCTTTCCACCGCGTACGTGGAAATATTTTATTTCCTTCAAGACCAAGAGCCTTCCACACAAATGGTTTGCTCCACATCCCCTCCCTACTACGGTACTTTGCCAAATCTGCTAGGACAACACTCTCAGTAATGTGTTGCATGACTGTAGCTACTTTATCAATTAACTCTGCTGCATCCAGTTGCTCTTCAGATTTAATCAAATGCCCTTGAGATGAAGGGTCCAACATGTGTGAAGCGAAATGTATTATATGTTTCAGAGCTAATCCTTCTCTCTCATTTAATTTACTCAACACAAATTTTTCATCTGCTGTTGAAAGGGATGACTCTGGCAGTGAGATTTTCAGCAAGTCTTAAATTTCCTTGAAAGCTATATATGCACAGTGGATGTTTGGTATGTTCTCTTCATGTTTGGTTATCCATGGAATTATTGAGCGTAAGAGATCAGCTTGTTTTTTTAACTTTAACCTAAAATATTTTGTCACTCAAAATGTTTCTCTTCATTTTTCTTGAAATGGTGACCGACACTTTTCCACTGACTACCAAATTTTGCTAAGTTGGCTATTTTCCTGCATACTGTCCAGACAATTTAAGTAGTTGCCCCAGCGGGTTTTAACTGTGGTAAGCTATGTGCTGATTTGCTACCTATGTTTTCTCTAATTATATGAAACTTCTTTATAGTTTTGACAATTTCTACTACTCTGTTAGCAAAGATTGCAGGGCACTACGACACTTTTATAAATGAAGTACCGTAATCGGGGTCACTTTATGACAATTGCAGGTTTGAGGGATTCTGTGCCACATCGCAGTTTTATAAAATGGTCCATGGCATTGCACTCGGCTGAACAAGCACTAATACGCAAACTTCGTCGCAACATATGACCGTGCCGTGAGGAGATGGTAAGTGACCCGTTAGCCGCAGCCAAACACGTTCACGGAAGAGTTTGGAGTTGCTAACTCGGTAGTGTGCGCGCGTGCTCTGCATTGTGGAACACCTCGTGCGTTGCTCGTTGCGAGTAGCGCTCCGTCGGCTTCCGCGTCTTCTTATCACGTGCTTTACGCTTTATCTGCCGTAGGTTTCTACAGAATCTGCACATTTACTCCTTGTCAGCGAGTGTTAAGGTAGAAGGGTAGACACTTGCAATGGAGCACTGCACGTCACTGTAAAACATGCAGAACTAATTAAAAAGCAATGCAGACACTGTAATCTATTCGCGGTTTCTTCACACTTTTTGAATCAAACCTTTGAAAAATCACCCCATCCATGATGTGTTTGGTTGCTTCCTGAATGTCATGTATTGCAAACATTTTATATTTGTGTTACCATAAAAGTATCGCTTTTTCTTAAATGTTTTAATAAGTTACAATTATTTAATGTATAATATATATGAAAAAAACAGGGAGACCATAGGTATGTTGTTAATACATAGTAAGAAATTTTGGCGGCTCTTAACATCGAGATCTTCAGAGTAGTAAGAAATAGTACTTATTAAAAATATTATTATATTTAGTGCGCACAAATGCAGTGCATAGTCCCTTTAGTGTAATTTTCTAGAGTTGGTTAAGCTTTGTTTGCATGGGCGGAGGACTATCCTGGAAGTAGAACTATAGCAAGGCTCCAGAAAAGTTGGAGGTAACATGGACTATACAAAAATTTTCAGAAAAATAACTATTTATGTTCATATGTTCTGTAACAAGATACAATTGTAATCTAGGATACTTATTTAAATATTAATAAAAGTATATTTTAATAAAAATTTAAGCGTATTTCCATTTTGAATGCTTCACAAAGCACATTAAAATACTTCATCAAGCAAGTCATAATACTTACAAATATTTTTATTATGGGCTATTCACGGCAAAGTGAGCACTTTTTGAAAGGCCCTCCCAACAGGCGTTAAACACTACTAAACATATTTTATTGTAGTCTCAAACGTTAACTTTTGTGAGAGCTAAAGTGCCTACACTGTGTTTATTAGTGACATGAAAATGTTTATATTAAAAAATGGCGAAAAGGTATAAATTGGCTGAAAGGAAAAATTTTGCAGGGCCTTAAAAAAAGTGCTCACTTTACCGTGAATAGTCTATAATTGGTTTTATGCGCCTCCATTTTAGTCACGAAAAGTTATAATTTATATAACTTAAATAGATGTACGTAAAATAAACTACTAGAAATTGGTTTCCATTAGAACAAATTCTTTTTTGCATACCCCCATAGTAATTATTATGATAGTCCTACTTGACAAAAGTTTTCTTGCAAAATGTGCTTTTTGAAGCATCCGTAATGCGAATATGCTTAAATTTTGTTATTTAAAGTATACACTTATTAATTACTTTTTAAAACTTTTAAATAATAAATTATACCACAGTTTTTCTCAGTGTTACAAAATGTATGCGTTCTTCTTTCATATTCAACACAAATTGTATCATTTTGAACATTTTGGTAGTGTGTGTATTCCTTTAAACGAGCTGTACGTGTTGTACAGTTCGGTGCAGTGCTCCGTTGGCAGCCACTCTACTTCTACCAAGAACAGTTGTAGAATTATTGCGGTACCGCGCTTCAGATGCGGCCAGAACGTAGAGCTATCCAGCGGCGTTGTCTGAAACCGAGAGGAACAAAGCGGCTGTCGCCACAGTGTTGCACAACTACATCATTCCTCACGATTTGCGACCACGCAACAGCTGCGGTGGCGTATTTGCTAACTTTAGTGCGTGGTAATTAATCACGTAATGTTGTGTAGCTTTGGTCGAACGGCAAATTATATCAATTTTTTTTTGTCCCAGAAAGTTATCTCATATTGCAATACTGCCAGCTGCTTAATTTTTGTCTGAACAGTTGCCGAGTTCAGCAAACATTATCAGGAGACGAGTAAGTACAATAAACTGCGTTTTGCATGCCTCCGTGTTTGCCTCCCATTTTAAAAACTATACAACCTTAAGTCATTAGAACACGCACAAATCAAGCCGTTCGTAGCTACGATAAAAAAATTGTGTTTTAAACGATATTCTGTTGGGCTGATTTAATGTAGGAATACCATTAACCCAAATATCGATTCTAGCATTATGAGTTTACTGAAATATTTAGGAGCGTATACATAACTTTTTATGGGAATAAACGAGGGGTTCTGTTACAAGGAGGTAGATATATAGTGAACGTATATATTTTTTAAAAATATTTTTTGAATCGGTGAATGGTGGATGCTATTATCTCAATGCTACCCGGTGGAAGATTTAACAGTAAAATGTTCTGCCACTGAATGGGATCATGAGCTTGCTTCCTCTTAAGTATTTGTACATCTGCTACATTTAAAATTAAAAGCAGTTTTGCAAGAAACTGTGTGCGTAGGACCACTCGGATTAATTTTTTTTAAACATACTGGCTGAGTGTCCGGTATATCAAGTTACGTATTTTGCTGGACCAGATTTACCTGTTGTGAGAGAGGTGCTGTGAGATATAATTAGTTTAGGTCGCGGTTACATGGGACACAGAACTATTTCCCTTCAACATGTTCAGCTCTGTACAGGTTACATTGGCACCGAACTTGTTCCGATTGAGCTGTGTTGAGTACAACAGAACTACGTTCCTTGTGTGTTGCCTTCTGATTGTCTGGTATATGCAGGATTTTCAGCATTAATTGAAGTAAATAATAAGCCGTCAATAATCCGCCATAAAGTAATATTTGCTATACAATACAATCAAAATAAATTAAACATTTATTAAAATAACGAAAAAGTACTTATAATTAATGAGTATAAATAATTATGGAAGGGTGATTTTGAAGTTAGGATATATTTATTTTGCTCTCAGTTAGAGAGGCGTAACCACTGAAATTAATTACGTACGTACAGTCTGTTCGCTAACGTGATCAAACATTGTTGCCGAACGAATCGATACGAAAATCGTTTTGACCACTCGTGTGATCGCGGCCTTATTAGTAGGCAATACCGGAATTAGGGAAAATGGAGTTCGGAATTCATTACAAGATGAAGTAGTGGTAATTCAAAAGCTGGACTAAAGCCGTCGTATGATGTTGCGTTGTTTATTCAATCAAAGTGGCCTTCGTTCATCTCAAGGCAGGTGACCAAATGCTACACCGCGATGTCTGGAGCTCTCTTTTGAGTTGGCGGAGTCAGTTGCTATACACACAGCCTTGTCACAGGGTCTCTCGTAGCCGCGGGACCTCGAGGTAAAACATGCTGTTTCATCGCAGTCTGTTCCGGCGGTTGAGGTGACCATACAGTCTGTTCTCTGTTGATTGGAGAGGTTTTGGCCGGCGAGGTCTTGAGCTCCGGTGAGGATGGAGCAGCGGTGGAATGCAAGGTCGAGGACTACATGCTAAAATCCGGGGGTGACTCCGCCGGGAATCGAACCCTGTTCTCCTTGGTGGGAGGCGAGTAGTCTAACCACTACACCACCGCGGCCCCTTTGTCCTCTGTGTTAAGCCCTTCAGCCATCTATGGGACCGTGGTGGTTTAGACTACTCGCCTCCCATCAAGGAGAACCGGGTTCGATTCCCGGCGGGGTCGTCCCCGGATTTTCGCATGGCATGTTGGAAACTTGCAGGACGATGCCACTGGTCGGCGGGTTTTCTCAGGTTCTCCCGTTTCCCCCGCCCTTGCATTCCGGCGCTGCTACACACTCATCTCGCTTCACCCTCATCGGCTCCCAAGACCTCCATATTTAGAGCCGCACAAATCTCTTCACTCACTCATTTTCAATCGTGTACGTTTCAGATGTCGGTACTTAGTNCCCTCATCGGCTCCCAAGACCTCCATATTTAGAGCCGCACAAATCTCTTCACTCACTCATTTTCAATCGTGTACGTTACAGATGTCGGTACTTAGCTGCTCATAGGTCTGTCGTGTTGGTTACACGTACTTTGCCTTGACGAAACTATTGAAGGTGCCCGCAGTAGGTTTACTTACGATGACGCAATGGTACTTTAAAGTTATCACACATGCTGTAAATATTATTTTGGAGCCCTCCTTCATAGTTAGAAACGACTTTTTCAGACTGCCCTATCTTAAGACATACTAGCCGGGCACGAGCCAAACTACGATAGGAACTACGTACATGTCATAAATAGAATTATATGGTCACCTTTGAAGTACCATGGGTACACGCAGCAATACGAGAACACAGCACGCCAGTTCAGAGGCCTGCGCGTAGCGGCGATGGCGTTCTTGTAGAGCGTGCCAGTGTAACCCTTACGGCTCCACTCCTCGTTAAAAAAGAGAGAAAACGATGCAGGCATACGGGACCCTTACCTTGTAGCAGCCTCAGAACAGCCTACAGAGAGAAAGTCGTGACGTAGATCAAATATCCCGGCTGAAAATAAATGAGGTTCGACGGCAGTACACAAATAACAGCCCAAACTATGGTGGTGAAAGGGACTTCGCTCTCACTTTCGCGGTTGATAGAAATGACGTGATTTTCGCGAATCTCAGTGAAGGTGGCCTTGATTGTGGAGTATTTGGGTTTTAAGTAGTAGAAGGTAGCTGCGCCATGCGAAAATAAATCTCCCGCTCCCTCATGCCACTTGCAAGGTTATTCGTAAAGGGTCAAAATGTATCATTGACTAGCTAACCCTGCCACGCGTTGCTGTGGCATAAAAGATTTTGGTTCTATTCATTTCTGTGAAATTAATTGAAAGAAGTATATGTATTTTCAAAATCTTTATTATTGAAGTACTTGTTTGTATACAATGTTTTTAGTTTTACCATCTTCCGTGCATATGAATAAGTTGTGTGGTTTTCCTACTCTAGAAAACGACACATACAATTGGCCGTGCGAAAAACATTCTGTTTCTAAATATATTCTGTACATTTTCAATGACTGCCCTGGCTTTATTTATTGTCATTGCAAATGCCAATCTGACTGGAAACTGTGTTCTTTTAAAGTGAAAGGGAATTTCTGATGGAATAAATGGAATTCTGGGAAGAAACACATCTTCTCCTTTGAAAGCACCTTTCAAGATGGTAGCTTCTATAGTATTGCCCATCATTTTTTTTATTGCAAGGCGTTTGCCGTTACAAAGTTTTGGTAGATTGGTGTTACGAAGTAAAATGACTGGCACTCCTATTTTCAATTTTAATATATCTGGAGGCAATCCTGGAACATCAAGTTAATTGAGAAATTCTGGCGTATTATTTACCGCATTGTCGTGTAATGTTACATCCACAGATTTGTATGTGACATGTTCGCTTGTAGATAAGTATCGACATATATATTGGTATCGATATATCGAGCATTGACGTACTAATAAGTATCGATATATCGTTATATCGACAAGTATCGATATATCGACATATCGTTTTTATATGGATAGATAGATAGATAGATTTGTTGCTAGGTTACGACTTTACGTTGTTGACATTGCATTGTTGACTAAGGCGCTTCCTGACGCGAAAGCATGGCAAAAATGAGCTTTTTGTAGATTTTAGTACCTTTGCAGGTAATACAGATAAAAAAGAAAGGTGTACAAACACTCGTGGAAATGAAAGGAAGATTTATAAAAAAAAACAATGCAAACCGTTTGATTTTTTTTCGGGAGTTACACGCGTCCGAACAAACGGACACAATGTTTTTATATAGATAGATAGCAATTAACAATTCAGCTGTTCGCAGCATACAGATTTAATCGTGATTTGTTAGGACGTCATTCGTCCGAATGAATTTTCGCGGTAAATGCAAAAAAAAACTGTTTAAACTAGGAGAAAATATAAAATTTCATCACATTTTAATGAAATGTCATGAATTAATCGTAATTTAACAGCCAGGCATTAAATTTGTACCCTTCTCTAATTCTTAACTTAACAAATATCCTGTAATGAGATTCAGTATCAGTGTAAGTAAAAACTTCAGTATATCTTAAACAAATGGTCTGTTTATTAAAAATTACGGACATTTTANTTCAGTATCAGTGTAAGTAAAAACTTCAGTATATCTTAAACAAATGGTCTGTTTATTAAAAATTACGGACATTTTAGTTCAACCATCTTTTGATTGTGTGTAATTTTTTTTAGTTAACAATCATTATTCAGTAAAAATTAACTATTTGTGGAAGAAAAAAATATATCAAATATATATATATATATATTACGGTTCGACCAATGTAATTACTTGCGAGGTTTAAGTTCTTCGTAGTTCAGGGGTGTATTGGTAAGTTTATCAGTCCCAGAACGTTTTGGTCTTGGTGGTAGTGGTAGAAAAAAAGGTGGGATACTGGTATGTATTTCGTTATTCAAGAGAATAAAATAAAACGAGTTAAATAAATTGAATTACTTCTATATTTTAAAATATAACGTTTGTATGCTAATTTATGTATTTTAGTGTAATAACTGAACAACTGAACTGAACTGAACAACGAACAAACAAACAAACAAACAAGGCTAGCTTGACCTTGTACCTTGTGGGCAGACGGGTGCTGGAATAGAGAACAGGGTTGGGGCAGAGGTCAGAAGGGTGCGCTGCAATTTTTTTTGCCAGTTGCAAGATAAGTTGGTTTGGGTTTAAAATTGTATTGAAAATTGTATCGTGATGGTAATTTGGAATGTTTTAATTTATAAATTCATCCTTCCTGCTTATAAAGTGTGTAATTTCTAAACAAATGTGCACGACGTTAAAACGTAAATTGCCTGTTGTGGTTCTGTTTTCATAAGTTAACTAGGAAAGCAATAATAATATATGAAAAGTACATGATGCTTGGGCAACATTAATAAAATCCTTATAAAATAATGTAGCGATGACGTTGCTCCACTACACTGTGAGTGATTTGTTTGAAAACAAACTTTAAAAATTGCTAGTGTACATTATTTGATAATGTACCAGGCAAACTTTTGTACAGTAGACGTTGTTTACATATGGTTACATACAACAGGTTCACCATACGTGCAGTAGTCACGCGTGTCTCAAATTCGATATTGCATCTATGTTAAAAACAAATTAGCAAACTAACGCAGCATCTCCCTTCCTAGTAGGCCCAGAGAAACTGTGTAGACCCGGCACCGACCCTTGGAATTTTTCAAGTGGGTCTTGCTCACCTCTATACACCATCACAGAATCGTCCTGTCTAATCGCCCCAGGCGCTACATAGTTACCCCCACCGCCGATGCTTGGTGGGCCCTTCTATAAACTACAGATGAAGCAGATCAGTAGTTAGAAAAGGTTCCTTCTGGTCCACCTGGCATCCTGAAGGGGAAGAGGGGACGAGCCGGTGGCCATCTTCGATGAANTTCAGTATCAGTGTAAGTAAAAACTTCAGTATATCTTAAACAAATGGTCTGTTTATTAAAAATTACGGACATTTTATTTCAACCATCTTTTGAGTGTGTGTAATTTTTTTTAGTTAACAATCACTATTCAGTAAAAATTAACTATTCGTGGAAGAAAAAAATATATCATATGTATATATATATANTATATCATATATATATATATATATATTACGGTTCGACCAATGTAATTACTTGCGAGGTTTAAGTTCTTCGTAGTTCAGGGGTAAGTTTATCAGTCCCAGAACGTTTTGGCCTTGGTGGTAGTGGTAGAAAAAAAGGTGGGATACTGGTATGTATTTCGTTATTCAAGAGAATAAAATAAAACGAGTTAAATAAATTGAATTACTTCTATGTTTTAAAATATAACGTTTGTATGCTAATTTATGTATTTTAGTGTAATAACTGAACAACTGAACTGAACTGAACAACTTCAAACAAACAAACAAACAAGGCTAGCTTGACCTTGTACCTTGTGGGCAGACGGGTGCTGGAATACAGAACAGGGTTGGGGCAGAGGTCAGAAGGGTGCGCTGCAATTTTTTTTGCCAGTTGCAAGATAAGTTGGTTTGGGTTAAAAATTGTATTGAAAATTGTATCGTGATGGTAATTTGGAATGTTTTAATTTATAAATGCATCCTTCCTGCTTATAAAGTGTGTAATTTCTAAACAAATGTGCACGACGTTAAAACGTAAATTGCCTGTTGTGGTTCTGTTTTCATAAGTTAACTAGGAAAGCAATAATAATATATGAAAAGTACATGATGCTTGGGCAACATTAATAAAATCCTTATAAAATAATGTAGCGATGACGTTGCTCCACTACACTGTGAGTGATTTGTTTGAAAACAAACTTTAAAAATTGCTAGTGTACATTATTTGATAATGTACCATGCAAACTTTTGTACAGTAGACGTTGTTTACATATGGTTACATACAACAGGTTCACCATACGTGCAGTAGTTACGCGTGTCTCAAATTCGATATTGCATCTATGTTAAAAACAAATTAGCAAACTAACGCAGCATCTCCCTTCCTAGTAGGCCCAGAGAAACTGTGTAGACCCTGCACCGACCCTTGGAATTTTTCAAGTGGGTCTTGCTCACCTCTATACACCATCACAGAATCGTCCTGTCTAATCGCCCCAGGCGCTACATAGTTACCCCCACCGCCGATGCTTGGTGGGCCCTTCTATAAACTACAGATGAAGCAGATCAGTAGTTAGAAAAGGTTCCTTCTGGTCCACCTGGCATCCTGAAGGGGAAGAGGGGACGAGCCGGTGG
>NQII01001068.1:125643-178702 GCA_002778355.1 Clitarchus hookeri | reverse complement strand
ATGCAGAACACCCACCCACCCATGCATGTAGTACTCGGTTAAAGTAGCTCAAAAAATGCCAGATGCACGAGGTTTCGATCCAATCGCCAATGAGGGCTGCAGGTTGATGGTTCTTATAGCAAATGGGAACTGCAGTGGTATGATTCGACTGTGAGGGCTAAAGGTCGTAATAAACAGCATCAGCATAGCACTTCGGTTGGAGGGAACCTCGTGCAAAAAAAACACCCTGTATATGAAAAAATTAAGTCACATAATAATTAATAATAAGGGCTCAACATAGACACAATACGCTGCGAGCACGATGTCGTATCGAACCTCTACTATAAAAAAATAATACTTGATAGTTCTACAGTCCGTAATAGCGATATCGATGATGCTATTGCGATGATAACTTTAGTAAAAAGCTGGACTATTTACCAGCAGTGATAATTTGAAGACACATTACACGACTTGGAAATGCNAAGCTGGACTATTTACCAGCAGTGATAATTTGAAGACACATTACACGACTTGGAAATGCTGTTTCTTTGCTTGCCACTATACATCATGGATGTAAACCAGTTGTCACGCAAGAGAAGACGATACTACTACATATCGATGATTAGATATTTAAAAAATGCCTAGGAAAATAGTTATAAACACCTACCAACCTATGCATACTGTGCGAGCAACGAACGCCGTACATTAAGTTAGACCAATAAATTACCATCGCGAAGCACTGATGCCTGCAGACATAAAAAAGGAAATTAGTTATAAGCACCTACCAACGAACACGTATTGCACAAGCGNTTAAGTTAGACCAATAAATTACCATCGCGAAGCACTGATGCCTGCAGACATAAAAAAGGAAATTAGTTATAAGCACCTACCAACGAACACGTATTGCACGAGCAGTGTGCATAGCATCAGTCGTTGCTAGACACGGCCATGCATCTGAAAACTGATGTGGTAGCCTTGATTAATACAGCAGAATAGCAAACGATTTTCCCCACATACACCCTCCGACAGAGCTACGCTACAGTACAGAAGCACACGAATTACAGTACCAACCAAGACATAATGTGCGAGCATCAAGGTCATGGTTGCTTTTTGTCATGGTTTCTGCTATTGTGAGTTAAATTGATTTTCTCAGTGTTCCCATGACTGTTTTATAAACAAAATATAGGGTTTTCTCTCCATCTCTAGCTTAGATGTCGTAATAACGGCGAAAGGTTAAGGTCGTAAGACATCACAGTTCCTGCTATTACGCGCGGAGGCAAATGGGTTTTCTCTGTGTGCGCGCACATGTTTTTTCTTCATCCTTTAAAATAGTGGCAGAGTGCGCTCTCGCACTTGTTGATCTCCTCCTGACTTTAGAAGCCAGTGTGTCCTGGAAGTGGCAGCGGTGGCTGTTGCCGATGTCCTCGCATGTACCGTTGTTGTACAGCTCCTCCTTGCTCATTGCGAGTGGGACCAAATGGGTTTTCTCAGAGTGTTTACATGTTATTCTTCATTCTTAAAATTGTGCACGCGTAAATAGTATTTAAAACATAATAACTTTTTTTACCTTGCCTTGTATAACAGAATTTCTATCGTAAAGTGAAGTGCATAAGTGACTCGGCTGGTCTGCCATTCTGGAGCCTCACTCGACTGTCGATTAGTGTATGTACCATCCCTTTGGCTCGATGAGACCTGCACAGTGCTTATATTGTCGGTCGACGACCTGGCTAATTTTCAGATTTTCGAGATGTTAGTTGATTACACAATTTCGGGTAAGGTGAGTGCGTTCCACCACTAGTCTTGCGGGTTGTGAGTGTTGGCTGTAATATGAATTTTACGGTTAATTCAAATTTGTTAGTAAAGAAATCGTTTGCTATTCTGTTGTACTGACCAGGTGGTCTCGTCTTGTCTAGCATCATGTAAAGCAGCTTAGAGCACCCGTGTCTTGTGCAATATGAACTGGTTGGTAAGTGCTTATAAATAGTTTCCTTTACATTTTATTTTTTGTATCTGTTTGCATTGTTATGTAGCAGTGTAGACCTTGTCGCACCCCCTGCTTCTCGACTCTGTCATAGTATTTTATTTTAATCTAATGTGACGTACATTGCTCGATGATCACACATTATACCTTGGTTGGTAGTGAAATTCGTGTTCCTCCATACTGAAGTGTAGCTCTATTGGAGGGTGTATGTAGGGAAAATCGTTTGACATGCTAGCCTTGGTTAGTGCAGGAGAATATCAGTTTTCAGATGCGTGGTCTTTCCTAGCAATGACTGATGCGATGTACAGTGCTCGTCGTCGCTTGTGCAATACGTGTTTGTTGGTAGGTGCTTATAACTATTTTCCTTTTTTATGTGTGCTGGCATCACTGCTTCGCGATGGTAATTTTTTGGTTAAACATAATGTACAGAGTTATTTGCTCGCACAATATGCATAGGTTGGTATGTTTATAACTTTTTTCTTTTGCATTTTTTAAATATCTAATCATAAATGTGTAGCAGGATCATCTCTTGTATGACCACTGGTTTAAATGCATGATGTTTAGTGGCAAGCAAAAGAACACAGCCTTTACAAGCCGTGTAATTCGTCTTCAAATTATCACTGCTGGTAAATAGTGTACTACACTTGTCATATTGTAGAATTTGTTTGAGGTTGGTCCTTGTTAACGTAGCTCTTATTCCCGTTGACAGGGATTCCAGCTCTTTACTAAAGTTCTTGTCGCAATAGAAACACTGATTTCGCTATTACGGTCTGTGGAACTATTAGGGATAATTATTTTTATAGTATACGTTCGATACGACATCGAGCTCGCAGCATATTTCCTTCTATGTTGAGCCTTCATTATTTATTATGTGATACCTTTTTTCATGTATGGAACGGTTTTATATGTTGCACGAGGTTCTCTCCAACCGAAGTGATAGGCTGATGATGTTTATTGTGACCTGTAGCCCTCACAGTCGAAANCGTTGCACGAGGTTCTCTCCAACCGAAGTGATAGGCTGATGATGTTTATTGTGACCTGTAGCCCTCACAGTCGAAACATACTACTGCAGTCTCCTGTGCTATCAGAACCGTCGATCTTCAGCCCTCATTGGCGATTGGATCGAAACCTCCTGCATGTGGCATTTTTTGAACTATTTGCACCGGGTATTGCATGCATGGGTCGGTGTTCTGCATGCTGCACGTCGGAATTCGGTCATGTGTGTCGACACGAGTACATCTATCGGCCGCCATCGCAAACGATGTTGGCATCCCCCCGGACAGATGACAGGGAAACGAAGATAGCTGAAGACCACCACGACCCTAGCAGACGATGGTCGTGCATTCTAGCGTTCGACTGGAGAAACGAAGATGGTGAGAGCAACCTTTGGCAGNCGACCCTAGCAGACGATGGTCGTGCATTCTAGCGTTCGACTGGAGAAACGAAGATGGTGAGAGCAACCTTTGGCAGCAAGCAGCAGCTAATCAGACACGAGGTCCTTTTACGGAGCCTCGTGCTGTTAATCAGGGAATAGATATGCCTACATCGAAAAGAACTGCCACGCTATTTTGTTTCTGTGTAATTATCTATCGGGCCATGAAAACTGCTCTTTTTAAATTAATTGTAGGATAGACACTGCAGTCCAAAGTATGTGTTTACGAGCCTCAGAATTCTGTTCGATGGCNCTTTTTAAATTAATTGTAGGATAGACACTGCAGTCCAAAGTATGTGTTTACGAGCCTCAGAATTCTGTTCGATGGCAGCAGTCCCAGTGTGTAGCCAGTTTCCCTCTAGGGTGGACAGAAGCGATATCCTCTACCAACACCAGTTTATTCGAAGTTATATTTTAAATAGACATGCTAATATTTACAGCTTGATGTATTCAAACGAAATAAATTGTTACCTTGTACTGTATAACTGAATTCCTNGACATGCTAATATTTACAGCTTGATGTATTCAAACGAAATAAATTGTTACCTTGTACTGTATAACTGAATTCCTCTCGTAAAGGGACATCTAAGTATAATATGTGATTGTGATAGTTGATAAGTGCTTATAACTGTTTTCTTTATATATTATTCTTATATATTTTTCCATCAGTGGGTAGCAGTGTCGTCTCACTTGTGCGACAAATTGTTTAAATGTATGTTGTTTCATATGTGCCTACAGTTGTGGTACTAAAAAAAAGTAGGTTTTCTAATAAGTACATATATATTTATTTATGTAGTATTTAAAACAGGATAAATTATTAATTTGTACTGTATAACTTAATTCCTCTCTTATAGGAAAGTGTATGTATGNTAGTATTTAAAACAGGATAAATTATTAATTTGTACTGTATAACTTAATTCCTCTCTTATAGGAAAGTGTATGTATGTCTCGGCTTGTCTGCCACCATGGAGCCGGACACATCTCTCGGCTATTGTTATGTACCATCCTTCGACTTGCCGAGACCTGCATAGTGCTCGCTTTGCTCTTCGACCGCCTGGGCTGCCTTACAGATTCCCATGATATTAGTTGATTGCACAGCATCGGTCGGGTCGGAAGCGTTCTGCTGCTAATGTTGTGAGTGTCGGCTGTACTCTGAATTTTATGGGTTCGTTTCACTCGGTTCCTATGGAAGACGTTTGCTATTCTGTTGTACTGACCAGGATTGCCTGGTCTTGTCTAATATCATGTAAAGCAGTGTACAGTCTGCGACGCTTGTGTAGTATGTTAGTGGTAATGGTTGGTAAGTGATCATAACTATTTTCCTTTACATTTTATGTTTATATCAATTTGCATCAATGTGTTGCAATATTGTCCACATCGCACCTGTGTTTTTAAGTTTCGGAAAAGTTTTTTTTAGACAAATGTGATATATAGTGTTAGATGCCCATGCAATATACATAGGTAGTTTAATGCTTATAACTATATATCTTTATAATTATTTTTATATATGTTTGCATCAGCGTGTAGCCATGACGTCTCTTGCGCGACTAATGGTTTAAATATGTGTTCTTTGCTAGACTGATGGTGTTTATGTATACTGACGAGCCAAAAAAAAANTGCGCGACTAATGGTTTAAATATGTGTTCTTTGCTAGACTGATGGTGTTTATGTATACTGACGAGCCAAAAAAAAAACTGGTATAGGCGTGTGTATATAAATAACAGAGGCATGGAACCAATCAGAGTAACGCAATGCTGTCGGCAGCGCCTACATAAGACAACAAGCGTCTGGCAAAGTTGCTAGATCGGTTAATGCTGCTACAATGGCAGGTTNACTGGTATAGGCGTGTGTATATAAATAACAGAGGCATGGAACCAATCAGAGTAACGCAATGCGGTCGGCAGCGCCTACATAAGACAACAAGCGTCTGGCAAAGTTGCTAGATCGGTTAATGCTGCTACAATGGCAGGTTATCAAGATTTAAGTGAGTTTGAACGTGGTGTTATAGTCGGCGCACGAGAGATGGGACATAGCATCTCTGATGCAGCGACCATTTCACGAGTGTACAGTGAATATCGGGAATCCGGTAAAACATCAAATCTTCGACATCGCTGCGGCCGGAAAAAGATCGTGAACGAACGGGACAAACGACAACTGACGAGAATCATTAAACGTGACAGACGTGCAACCCTTTCTCAAATTTGCGCAGATTTCAATGCCTCCTGCATACCTTCACACATTAGACGAGTCCATGCCACGTCGTCTTGCGGCACTTCTGCGTGCTCGCGGGGGCCCTACACGATATTAGGCAGGTGTACCAGTTTTTTTGGCTCTTCAGTGTATATTATTGTGTACATGTTTTAGTGTAACCTGCGACTATGCTTGTCTTTTTATCGGTACAATTGTATACTGCTTTGTCTTTCAATAAATGATTGGTGATTATGGGGAACCCAGGCTAATGATGACTCGGGTCGCCAGCCATTGTGTTGAACTGATGGTGTAAGTTGTTCACATCATAGTTGATTTCGCAGTGCTGACCCCCTCTGCTAACCCCCTCTGCTGACTTATCAGTGCTTCCTTCATGCAGTACCGATGCCGAACAGTTATGTTTAACAACGGGTATGTTCTATATGGTTGCAATAATTTATATCACCAACTAACCGGTCGAATACGAATTTATGTTGTAATACTCTCTGTAGTGGAGTAGAGAGAAATCAGTATGCACCTATTTGCTAGACGAGTGTGTGCAGGCCGATGCTTATGCGTGTGCTATTTCAGACCTTAGGCTCATACATGCAGCGGTGACATTGCGGTGCACCTGTATGTATACCTTAATTTATTTACATGTGTGGACGCTTGTTAAATGTTCCCCAACTTCAAAGGTTTGGAAATGCTGACCAACTTTGTTTGCAACATGGCTTGAGGCCTACTTGCCATATCGCCTTGATTGTAGTCGGAAGTGATGACTGTGCTATGAATTTGGTGGTCATAGTTTCGGAGGGTTTGAAACGTCCGGCAGTTATGCATATAAGAAGGCTTTATGTGTTCTTGTCCCCAACACCCTGTTTGTTATCGGAGGTGAGGCCTATGCTATGAGTTTGGTGAGACTATAGCTTCTATGAGTGGGAAATGGTAGCCAACTTTGCTTATACGAATGCCTAAGGTTTACTTGACCCTGCAGTCATTGCCGTCATCGGAAGTGATGTCTAAGGTTTTAATTTGGTAACTATAGGCCTTGTGGGTGGGAAATGGTAGCCAACAATGTTTATATGGAGGCATAAGGCGTACTTGGTGCAAGCATCCTGTTCTATGTCGACATCTTTTTATATTTTATGAATTTTGGGACTATAGCTTCGGTGGATGGGAAATGTTGGTATACTATGCTTATAAGACACCTTAAAGTTTAGTTGACCCTAGCACCCTGTTCTTAATCAGAGGAGATGCTTATGATATGAATTTGATGCCTATGGTTTCGGTGGGTGGGAAATGGTGGGCAACTATGATTAAGGTGGGCTTAGGATGTGCTTGACCCTGCAGCCCTGTTCATTGGGGGCGATGACTATGTTATGTTTTTGGTGATAATATCTTAACCAGTTCGGAAATTACAACCAACTCAGCTTATATGTGGGTTTAGGACCTACTTAACCCTGCGGCCCTTTTAGTTGTCAGAGTTTGTGCCTATGCAATGAATTTGGTGACTATATCTTAAAGGGATCGGGAATTACATACAACTATGCTTATGGGTGGGCTTAGGGCTTACTTGGCTCGTGCACGGTGTGACTAGGCTAGCATGCTTGGGCAGGTCTCGCTCCTTGTGCAGGTGGAATGACATAGCATGAGACTCGTCCCTGCCAGGACACCAGCTGGAGACCACAAGGAGTATGAGGAAACCAAGGTGTAATGATACAGCATTATGTGAGAAGTTGCATGATGTGGCAATATTTTTCGAACATTCTTCAGGCAAGTTGGATGGTGCAGGCATGGACGGATAGTACGTATAAATCCACCACACGAAATGAATGAGCGTGAATTGGGGGGTATACACGGTAGGAAGGAATGAGAGAATGTGAGAAAATAAAGATCGGGAGATTTCTGAGAGAACCCATACACGAAATGCAAGAGCGTAATGGCTGGCATCATGGTGGGGATGTGGAAGGGACAGCCTGACTGACGTCCTGGTGGGGATCTGAGTGGGATAGCTCGGAGAGAACCGCAGCATTCTGGCTGTGACCTGGGAGGCATACCATGGAGAAAATCCCTTGGACCTGGGAGGGATAGCATGGAGAAAATCCCCCCCACACAGAATGCAATATTGTGAAGTGGCGACATCGAGAACGAACGAGAGGCAGGAAGGAAACTGGGAGAACTCTGAGGCAACCCCCCCGGGATAGAGCCTGGCATCCTGGGGGGACCTGGAATGTATAGCATGGAGAAAACCCTGGCGATCTGGTGGGGACTCGGGAGGGATAGTGCGGAGAAAAACCCTGGTGTTTCTGGTGGTGAGATGGGAGGGATAGCCTGGCATCCTGGCTGGTCTCTGGGTGGGATAGCATGGAGGAACCCCTCCACATGCGGGAGGGATAGCACATAGAAAACCCCAGGGATGTAGGAGGGATAGCATGGATAAAACCTTCCCCATGGAATTCAAGAGCGTGAAGTGGCATCATCCAGTAGGAGGGAATGAGTGTCAGGAAATAAAGGAGATCGGGAGGACTCTAAGAAAAACCCCCACATGGAATGCAAGAGTGTGAAGTAGAGACATCCAATATAGCCACTATTGGCCGGAACTGACAGAGCGGGAGGGGAAATCCAACTTGGCCGACTTCGGTACGGAATGACGGAGCAGGAGGTTGCTGCATGGCGGGCGGCTCGTATCCTCATCCCCGCAGGGACGCCAGGTAGTCCAGAAGGAGCCATTTCTAATTACTCAGATCAATTTACATATTCTCTTAATGGTTCTAACTGACTTGACCCATCGCCTATACAACTTGCAGATCGTCGTCAGGCAATGACATGTTTGTTTACTTATTTATGTTAGATGCCAAATTTTATATATAAATAAGATGTTTGGATAAACGTAGTGTTTTTACCTGCTCTTCAATCTACGTTGTTTTGCTAGTGTTGTTGGCAAAAAAAAGTTTACTGTTCAGACACTGAGATTGAATACTACGCGGCTGGCATGCGCACTTTACCCCATATTCCTTGCACCTTTATTATCAGCCTTCGGGTTGTAGACACGTTCATGGCACGAACATCGCTATCTTAAACGTTTGCAGACGGAACGAAACCGGTGACGCCGGGGCTGGTACCGGCTTGGATAGTAGTCATCGACAGTTGCCATCTTTGAATGCTCCAAAGCATACAGATATTGTTGTCCGTGAAACTGTAGCCAATCCTAGCGACTGTCGTTCATCGTAGGGACTGTCACAGTCAGTTGCTATAGGTTGTTCACTGCTAATTGAGCACTTATGAAATCAACCTGTGAAAAATGTCTCTGTCCCAATCTGCATATATCTTTAACGGTCACACTGACTGGCATGCACCTNATTAGTCATCGACAGTTGCCATCTTTGAATGCTCCAAAGCATACAGATATTGTTGTCCGTGAAACTGTAGCCAATCCTAGCGACTGTCGTTCATCGTAGGGACTGTCACAGTCAGTTGCTATAGGTTGTTCACTGCTAATTGAGCACTTTTGAAATCAACCTGTGAAAAATGTCTCTGTCCCAATCTGCATATATCTTTAACGGTCACACTGACTGGCATGCACCTGGCGTTGGAAACGTGAAAAAAAAGGGGGGGGGATATTCCTATGCCTTAACAAATTTAAACTGTTAGGTAAACATTTGTGAGTACTGAAATAATTTCTGTATATTTCTGTTTGCAGAAAAATAATATTGGGACAGTAAATACCAGTTCATGTTTCTACTTTAATCTGTAGCTCTTTGGTGCATGGAAAAGGAATTGATTATACTGGGTGTTTATTAGTAAAGAATGTTACCATAAATACAGCCATTACCTGTTAATGTAGTAAACGACGCCTAAAGTAAAAATTATTGAAAGCCTACACATATCTCACGTCATAAAATATCAGGACAATTGTTATATACAGGAATAAAAAATAGTATTGAGACATTCAGTATTATTTACAGAAATATTATTTTTGAATTATATTGTTACAGTCAATAATATCTTAAAAGCAAACCGCAGTTTCAAAATAAACTTCCAAATAATCAACATAATTAACAAAATAAATTATGTTTTGTGTCAAAAGAGGTTTGGGACAGATAACAGCAAATAATGAAAACAACTTATTTCTCATCATGAAATTAATTTTAATATATAGTAGGATGTTCTTTACTCATTGTGACCTCACGAAGGCGATTAGGCATACTGTGAACCAATTTTCTCGCATATTCCACTGAGATGTTAGCCCAAGTCGCCTTGTAAGGTGTTTTTTTATTGATACTGGTGTAGATCGGACTCTGCTATTGAGCTCGTGCTACAAATTCTCTATTGGATTTAAGTCCGGTGACTGTGGGGGTTGATGGAGCACTTTAGGACAATTGTACAGTAACCACAGCTGCACATCTGCATTATGTTTAGGATCATTGTCTTCGTATAACATAAATTTGTCCCTAACACCTAATTTCTCGGCACTTTTATGGAGATGTTTCTTCAGGACATCCAAGTATATTTTTCATGTTCTCTTAAAAAAATACTATCTTTGCTACCCCTGTGGCCGTCATGCATCCCCAGACCATGACACTTCCGCAACCGAGTTTGACTGTAGGTAGGAGATTGTTGGCTTCTATTTCTGTATTTGTTTTGCACCAAACCATTATCCTCATCTGAACCATAGATGTTCAATTTGCTCTCATCAGCATAAATTGTGTTCTGTCACCACTCCATCATCTTTACAAATACTTTTTTTGCGAACTTGATTCTCTTCCTCCTATTTCTTTCGTTGACACATGGCTTTTTTCTGGTCACCCGACCATTTAATCCTGCCCTTTTGATAACATTTATTGTCTGAGGATTTACCTTCTTGCCTGTACTATCGTACACCTCGGCACATAATTTCGGATCACTTAACCTGGGATTCTTCTTCACACTCCTGGCAACCCGTCACTCTTCTCGAGCTGTAAATGCTCTTTGACGGCCAGATTGCGGAATTAAATCAATTCGATCCTCATCTCTGTATCTCTTGATTATATTTCCCACTGTAGGTTTCTTCGTTTGAAGTATTTCAGCTATTTCTTTGCAGCTTTTACCTTTCTCGTGATTGAAGATAAGTTGCCTTTGTTCGAACTAAGTACTAATACCTCTTCGCCCCATTTGGCTAGCAAACCGCTCTTGTTTCCGATGAAGGCAATACTGCTGGATTACAGCGTGCACTGCCCTATGGTACGCTGTTCAAGTCGTATGGAAGAGATATATATAACCACTGTCCCGATATTTTTTTGAAGTTAAAAATGCGTGGGCTTTCAATATTTTTTGCTTAATAGGTGTAGTTTCCTACATTAACAGGTTATAGCTGTATTTATGGTAACAGTATTTAGTAATAATCACCTAGAACAATATATTCTAGTGAGCAAGTTTGCAAAATATTAACTATTTCAATAATTCCACGGTTTCATTTGACCGACACATGAATAAAGTGATCAGGTTCATGGCAAAGCTAATTTAACATTTGGTGGAAGGATACGCAATTTGCACACAAGTAGAACTTAAAAAGTGCTTTCAAAAGCGCTAAGTTCACCGTGAAAAGCCTTCAGCGGTGGGTAACTGCAGGACGACTGTTGCCAGACCAGCTATCTCGGTTTCTCTGCGTGAACACACCAATTTACACCAACGAAGGTTAAACAGAGCGATTTTCGCCGTGTGTGTAACGTCCGTGGCGTGCAAATTTCGTCACACACTAATTCACTTCAACAGAAGGCATTGAAAACGTGTACCGTGCGTAGCTTCGTGCAGCTTGAAGCTAAAGTACTAATGTGCGCAGAATGAAATCCAAGTAAACTGAACGCACTTGCCACCATTCGGCTAGAAATGTAATCATTTCTCACAATATCTAAACTTGCCGTATGACTACCAATACATAAAGCAGACGGAATAATTTCAAAACTGCGAGTGAGATTTGATTCTTTTAGTTCAGTGAAGTCCACTTTTCGATTGCATTATTACCAAGCCATCTGTGTTTGTAATGGTTGGCTATTTAAGCATTGTGCTATAATATGCGAATTGGATATAAAATGGCGGACACAAGAGGCTCCGTGTAAACACATTTGATGTTTGTTATATATAATGTTAGATTCATTTTAATAGCATAATGGACACAAGCAACCCGTATAGAAAGGAAGGGAAGAGATAGCTTAAGTGGATTTTTTCGTCTTGTTGGATGCAGAGTAACAGGTATTTCTGTTTTTTGCTTGCGTGATGAGTTTAGGATAAGGCCGTGTATTTTAACGTGGGGGTTGTATGATTATTCATACTCGCAGTTTTTAACTTAATACTTGAATTGGTATCTTCATCACGAATTGAACGGACCTAACTGATAATCGGCAATGTGTAGGTATTTAATGAGGAATTGTCAGGGATCGAAGACCGATCAAACCTTAAACTTCGCAGTCTATGTGCCATTCTGTTTATTATGATATTATAAAGCGAAATTTGAATTTATAAATCCATACCATCTATCGGCCAAATTGCCTGTGGGTTGATTGATTTGTAGAAAATTGTTATTAAATTCAGTGCTCATAGTAATTACTTTTCATTACGTGGATCGGAAATCAAATTTGAAATAAATGCGTAGGCGCTTTCATCAGAACCCAGTGATACATATATAAAATCTGGTAAAATCTATAAAGTAACATAAAACACGCAAAACCAGAAATGAAGTAGCCTAAATATATTTCATAAAATAAGAAAGAAGAACGCACTCGAGCCTGCCAAGTGGAATGATTGTGCAAGTATAGCGGAACCTCTTTGCAACATAGTACATACAGCATATAGGAGTAGGCTAGCTGATTCTCATGGTATTGTAGATTTAAATCACGAATATGGTAGCAAAATAGGAATCCGAGGTGTCTTTGAATCCTGACACAAGTAGAGACTTTTTCGGGAATTTACCTTTTTGTAAGAGTTCTTTGCCAGTTGTAGTGTCAGATTTAATATATTACCATTTTATTTTCTTTGTTGATTTTTGTGGGACATGTCAGGATAAAACAAACAAATATGTACAAATACTTGCCAGGACAATATTTTAAAACACACAGCAAGTGCATAGACATTAACTTTAGTATTAACATATTTTATCAATACCATTTTATTTATAAATATATATAGACACAAACAATTAAAAACATGTTAGCTCTTTTCTGTCAATGCACTAGTAGATCTTTTAATGTTCGTCAGTGACGGGGTAGGATAAGGTGTTAAATCATCATTAAGAAAGTAAAAATTTTTGGAAACCTGGAAGAAATGTCTAATATGTTTTGATAAACAGTCAAACCAAAATAATGCGAGAGCCCAAGCAAAAATTTAGGAGTAATGAAAATTATTTATTTATAGCTAAATTCAGCCATTGGCTTGTTTACTATTGGTACATAGTCTTGTATAGTTAACACAATTATTATGTAGGTGAAGAAGAGGACTGATTCTATTTCCTTATTTGGTCGTGTCGTCCAGTTATTAGCATATATTTGCAAGTGCTGTTCTCATTGTTAATTTTGTTACATGTTTTGGTTTTTGTCTCGTTTCCTTTATTTATAACTGACTTAATTCCTGATGTGTGGTTCTGTGTTATTTACACGTTTGTAGACAACAGCTTATCTTGCTGTGTTTTTTGCCATTTTTATGTAGGCCTAATAGTCAGTTTTTTTTTTTTGCTACAAACAAATAAACCTCTCCAATGACGTATGCTGAAATAATAATCTCAGTCAGTCTCTTACCCACATTGGAGCAACTATTCAAAGAACACGTCTACTTTGTAATTTAAAGGATCGCAAAATGTCTACTCCTTACTGAGCAAAATTTGTAGGCAATTGTTTTGCGACACGCAGTAATGGTGTATAATTGTAATTTACATTCACTTTTTTTGTATCTAAAGGTTTGATGTATACTGTTTTATGGAAAAGCATGTAGGAGTGTCTTTTTAAAACTACTTATTTCAGTTTTCGATCGAAATAACGCATTTCGTTGAAATTGTCTGTGGAATCTCATATACACCATCTCCTTGAATACTTTGAGTCAAATCGACGTATTTCCCTATGAAAATTAAGATTGAAAAACTATGTTCGGCACAAAACGGCTTATTTCCAGGTATATTCATGGCCCACAACAAAATGCTTTTCTTTCCTATTACAGTGTCAAGTACATTGTGGTCAATACTGAATGTCTTATTTCCATAACTAAATAATCGAACGTCTGTGTAATAGATTGTTTGACACCGCTCCCGTGGTGTAATTCGCAACGTAACCTCAAACAGAACTATTTTGTGATGGATGTAGCGGATAAAATAAAAACAGCCACGTCCTTCATACTTTAATGCAGTGGTTTTCGAAGTCGCCGGGTCATGTTAAGGAAATACGTCTCTTCTGCCCTTTCCGTGGACACAGTTTCTTGCCCGTCGACAGAGTATTTGGCCGTATTGAAAGACATCAGACTACAACCAGTTATTACACATCGAGAAGAGTATCGTGAGAGTATCAGAAAACGTGGAGATGTCAAAGATCTGGGCCAGGGTGGAAATTGAAAAACATTAAACTTTTGGAAACGAATATAAATATGTAAAATCAGCGGAATCAACGGCAAGCCTAGGAGGTGCACTGTAAAATGCTTCCAATATTACAGATTTGAGGATGAAGAGGTATGCCAGACGTTATTAAAAAAAGGAAAACGAATTCCAAGGGATAATGGATGATCTACAGATTATGCATCATACACTAAACATAAATACGAGACGGGTGTGAACAAATTGCTTTCTAAGCAATTTGGTGGTGACTGGGATAAACTCGACGAACTTGGCTTGGTATAAAGCGATTATTGCTGGGCTAACAGGAGAAGTCTCTAATGTTCAGCGTGAAACAAACGAATGGTATCAATGCATTGAAGAAGACGTTGGCGAAATACGGATTTAAGAAGTGAATGTTGTATTTTGTGCAGAAGTTTGTTTTAGTTTCTTTAACTACTTGATAACGTTAGTATGTTGTGTAACTACTCAATTGTGTAATTGCCCTTTGTGTCCAACAACAGTCGTATTTTCACACAGTCCACGTCAAAAAGCTTTATTTCCATAGCGTTCGTGGCAAACGAGCTTATATTCCGTGAGGCGTGACAAAGATGTTTTTTTTTTTTTTTTTTTTTTTTTTTTTTTTTTTTTTTTTTTTTNTTAACACAACAATTAACAAATATCCTCGTTAAGATTGTAGAACAATGTAGGATATATAGACATGTGGGAGAAAAGAACCTCTACTGGTCTGCTTGCAATTAATTTTTCGTTGTTGTTGAAAAATCCGTTAAGGTGGAAATAAGCCTGTTTGAAACGACACTTCTCATATATTCTATAATCGTTTCACGCAAAAGTCGCCCTCATCCACATGCTGTAGCGCGTCTAACTCCAATTGCAGTAAGAAATAATAGCTTGCACTTTGATTGCTACCACGTTTCGATGTTCAGGAGTGACGCTTTGTTAAAGCAATAGTACTTATGTATAGAATTATTTGCCATAAAACGCTATGGTTATAGTCAAGTTTTCGTGTTCAATATGATAAAGTATTCTGTACTTTACGTGTCGCACACTATGTGGTAGAAAATCACAGGATCTCCTTGATGTTGGTTCCAAAGGCGCTAACCGTGTAAATAACGTGATACCGGACCTCCCTTTGAACACCTCAATGTCACGTCTGGTTATAAGGAAGCATTTAGACGGGTCCTCAAGGCATCAATATGCATTCCTGGGAGGTTGAAAATCAGATCTGTAACAGTATGCTATTATCACATGTGGTGTACGCGAACGGATTAAACTGTAGGCGCCACTTAAAACTTCCCTTCCTTTTATCAAGGAAACAGCGCAAAAATGCCCTAAAAATATTTTTTTTTGAATAAATATGTTTAATAGGACGAAAGTAAAGTGGTAGCTGTAAAGCCTGGGGGAAAAAAGTCTTGTTTCCGAAACATTTATTGAGATGCGTGTATATACGCAACACTGATTTTAAATAAAATGTGTGTCCATTTAACTCTTTGGGGTAGACTCTTCACAGAGTTCTGATACATTTGCGAAGTTCGTTTCCATTCTTGTAGTATAGTAAATAGTAAACGTTTATCTGTTGGTTGACGATGTCCAGTTCATTTCAAAGATGTTCCATTATGCTGAAGTCAGGGCCTTGAGCGCGGCAGTTTAGCAATCCCGCCTGATTGTTTTCAAACCGCTGTGCAGTTTATCTTGCAATCATGGACAGGATAATTATTGTGCTGATGTGGAAAAAGGCTTGTTCCTAACTTTTGCCTCAGTGTGGGAAGCATGTTTTTGTTATCCAGAATGCCCTGGTACATGCTGGAGTTCATCAATTAAACAAATGGCCCAATCTTAAATCAAGAGAAAATCCCGAGAAAATTACAGTATCGCCATCAAATTTTACTGTCGACACATTTTACTCTAGTGAATACCGTTCGCCAGTCATCTACTGTGTCCACACATATCCGAGTATTAAATTAAGTATCGTGACTCATCACTACATAATACCTTTTTCCGTTGTTGCACAGTCAAATGACTGTGTTTGTACCACTTTACACGAGGTCAAGCATTAACGTGTATGATCATTGGTTTCCTGATGGCGGCAAGACCATAAAAACTTAAGTGCTGTCACTTCCCGGAGGAGAGACCTTTCAATGTCCCTCTCTCCGTGAGCTGCGACGAAGTGCCCTGCAGTCGTTGACATGGGTGTCTAATAACTGGCTGGCACAACACGCATCAGAGTTCGACGGTCCCGATTTTGGGTCTGCCAGAGAAATGCGTGGGGCCAGTGCTTCCGTGACGTTTCCTCGTAGCATCTCTCCTGCGACTCATTATGACAACGAACACGCCTATGGTCTTCAAGCTTTTGTGCCTGCCTACGTACTGCAGGGTCCTGCTAGGCACGTTGATTGGGGTATCGGGAGACTTAGCCAAATACGATAAAAGAGACTTATGGCCGGTTGCACCATTGAAGTTCATCTCTCGATCCGAGATAATGTCCGCATCTGATCTAAGATCGACACAGAAAACTGTTTTACCGCTCTGAACTCGTTCAGAGCATTACTGGAGATCGAGATGAATTTAGTTTCGAACCGCCGAATATGGTGGTTCGAAATCTCGATCCAAGATCAGAGTAGCGTCTAAAATCACTGTTGCCTATATTTATTTACCAAAAAGAAACTTCATAAAAGTTAAAACGTATGGATTTGGTCGTTATTTACTGTTGTAAAATATAAATTGAGACATATTGAAAACGCTTAAAATTTTATGCTTTTCTTTAAATAAAGAAGTATTGATGTTTTGTAAAGAGTAATGAAATTTATGCATGCCGCCTCCAAGCAGACACAACGGAAAACTGAAACAGTCATACTAAATATGATAAACTGTCCTAGGACTGATGTCGCCGACAAATTTAGTTTAAAAACAGGCCAAGAGATAGCGCTANGGGATTTAAAACATTACACACACTTGAATATTATTCAGTACAATTCGTACAAGAATCATTATACTTAAAACAGATCAAACATAGCACCATCTAGTTTTATGTACACTATCTTCTTTAATAATATCGGTATTAAAAATAACGAAAAAAGTGTTTGCAAAGTGTTTCCTGTCAAACAAAACAACTGAAACGGAAATTTTGAAGTACATTCAACCAAATTATATAGTAAAAAAATCCCAGTCTTAAAAGATATCCTCAAAAACGCATTAATTTTCTCCAGACTTCAAAATAAACAGTTGCATTATGAACTCACGACATGAGAACCAATCACAAGCAATGTTTCATCTCAATCCTAGTTCCGAACCGAGATCAGGAGATCTACGATCGGAACTCGACCCTTCGTGTTGGTTCAACATTCGTACAAGGAACTCGGTTCAAACTGAAGATCATGTTTGAACCAAGATCTAAGTATCTCGGTTCAAGGCTATTAATGGTGCAACCGGGCATTAGCCCCGTAATGCATGTCGAGCGCTTTTTGCAGTTGTTTCATTCTTTTGGAAGTCTCACATTTACAACTTATTTGTATAGAATAGATAACTCGCTTTCCTGAATCCATACATTTTTTTGTCTTCTTTTAATTATGTTTCGTCCTTTGCCTATCTCTCCTTTCTTATACGTTTAAATCCAGTATCACCGAGGGATCTGTACAGTATGATACAAGAGAAATCTAGTGGCAGCGATGCATCGTTATAAACTTCAGTTTGAGTTTTAAGTAAGGAGGAAATATTTACAAATATAAGGATGTGAACAGTATGCCGTAACCACACGTGTAAGTTACTTTCAGGTTTCTTTTCCGGCGTATTTTTCTTTCCTTTCGGATTATCTTTTGGAGGGGTTGTTATAGTACTTTGTTACTCTATTATTGGTTTTCCTATTGAATGGCGTAAAGAGTGAGTAAAAAAACTTCTTTTAATGTAATGCTTTTTTAAAAATATGTACAGGTTGTTTCAGAAGTGATTGTCAAAAATGTAGGGATGAGACGTACCAATGAAGAGAATCAAAAAATGTCAAGTAAAAACGTGTCCTGAAATGAACCGTTAACGAGATGCCAGTTTTGTGCTGGTTGGGGCCTGCTTAATACTAAGTACGAATGCCAACAAAAACAGCGACACTGTGATTTAGTGATCAATCACGAGGCAGTAGACAAGTAATAATTGTGGCTTCAGTACCGCCGAAATGTTATTGAACGTACACAAAATCAACAGTTTGGGTCGAACAACGGCGATATCTGCGGATACACAAGGTACATTTTACAGTAGGTGTTCCAGAAGCTGACAATTCACTCCAATTATACTATCGTTAAATTAGGTTTTCAATGAAAGTCGTACTGTTGCAATGTCGGAAGTAAGTTGTTGTGGTATCGGTTGTCTAAACTCGCTTGTCGGCAGTTGACCCTTAATCGCCGACAAATTATTGAATGCATCTGTCTAGTTGTCTCCTCAAAGACCCGTGAATGCGCTTGAGCAATCCAGGGTTATTCATTTGCTGGAAAGCCTGTACAATCCGATGCTGTAATTTTTCAGGTGTGGCAATGTCTGCTGTATTGTATACTAGGCTTTTGGCATAAGCCCATACACAAAATGCCAACGGGTTTAAATCCGGTGATCTAGGTCGTTATGGTACAGGTCCTCCTGTGCCTATCCACCGGTGACCATAGCGTATGTTTAGATATCGTCTTATACGTGGAAGGAGACGTGCTGGTGCACCATCGTGCATGAACCACATCCGCTGGCGTTGCTGCAATGGCACATCGTCGAGCAACGTTGGAAGGTCGTCCCGCAGAAAGCGCCGGTACCGTTCTCCATTTAGCCTCGGTGGTAGGAAATGTGGTCCAATTAAACAGTCGCCGAATATTCCTACTCAGACATTGAATAAGAACGTTTGTTGATGTTTTGCCTGTTTCACTGCATTAGGATTGACTGCGGCCCACACGTGACAGTTGCGTAAATTACAAATGCCGTCATGGGTAAACCCAGCTTCGTGTGTAAACAACACATTGTTTAAAAGCTAGGGGTCTAGGGCCCGCTGGTGTTGTATATGCTAGCAGAAATTCAATCTGGGAAGGAAGTCAGTGTTCTTGAAACCTTGCACACTTTGGATATTGCATGGATACAGTAACTGGCGATGTAAGATCGCCATACACTGCTTGCACTTATCCCCTCTTGAATAGCCACCCGCGTAGTCGAAGTTCCTGGGTTTACATCTACACGCTATAACACACGTTCTTCTACATCAGGAGCTATGGATCTTGGTCTACCTGGTCGTTGGTGGTTTGCGAAGGACCCGTTTTTCTCTAAGGTGTTGATGGATCCTGATGTATGTTCGCCTGTCTGGATGCCTTCTGTGAGGAAACGCTTCTGCTTAGAGCCGCGCAACCTCCAGTGTATTGCCGTTGGCTTTGCCGTACATTAAGTAAATATATGCTTACTCTACATTGCTGTAATCGTGGTCCATGATTACACCATCTTCGCACAAGTAAATCACACTTCTGTACATACTGTTGCACAGACCTTTCATGCACAATCTACATAACCACCACGTTCACAACACACTGCTTGTGTATTGTTTAGTACTAAGGCTCACGCAATCCGAAATTGACAAGATAGAGAATGGGGGAGAGGGCGGTATAGTTCGAGGCATGCCCGTTGCCGCTGTGAACAAAACATTGCCGCATTACATTATCCAGGCGCTCTGAGTTCACTGGCGACCCAAGCAGCACATAAAGGCCATTATCTCGTAAACTGTTAATTTCCGGACCCATGTTTACTGGACTTTTTTTTACTTCTCTTCATTTGTATTTCTCATCCCTACATGTTTGACCATCTCTTCTGAAACATCCTGTGCGTGTGTGTACACACACGTACACACTTAAAAATTCTATAACTCTTATAAGGCTTATAAGTGCAGTTTCTTTTGTTGCTTTATTTTCCGTATCCCACTGCGTTGCTCCTGACGACCTACGGCGAATGCTGTGTGATNTGCAGTTTCTTTTGTTGCTTTATTTTCCGTATCCCACTGCGTTGCTCCTGACGACCTACGGCGAATGCTGTGTGATAGGGGTACGTTTGTGAGCGGCGTATTCCCATTTTTACGTGCGACGGGTCTTTTTAATTTTCTTGTGATTTGTTATTTTATTCTTGTGTTGTTGCTGCTCTGGAATGTTTTACCCTGTTTTGTTTGTTGTTTTTGTGACTGTCCTTATGCCTCCTGTTGACGTTTTTAATTATTTTTTTTACTTTCGTTAATACCTCCTGTGGAGGTTTTCATCTGTTCTGTTTGTATCTAACTTTTGTTTGTGCCTCCTGTGGTTTTTACCTTTTTTACCTAACTTTTTTTAGACTTTTTAAAACTTAAATAGTGTGTTACCATTAAAAAATATTTTTGACTGTTATAACGTATACATTAAGGCCATTTCGGTGGTACATTTTTGAAAAGAAAAAAAATCAATCCATAAATGTAATTCCTCTTCGACAGTGTTCATATTTTCATGCGTATCAAACATTACTTTAAAAACATGGAAGTTTGCGTCTTTCATTGTGTTAACCTTTCGACGTGTTTATAAAACATACACGTCTTAAGCTCGGATATGTATGTATACTCAACACGTTTCCTAATAAAATTTGCTGTGCTTTGATTGAGCAGTACTACGTACAATAACACTAGTATTACGTACGAGAAGATAATAAATATACAGATTAGGCTCGCTCAGGTCTCATTTTATTCTTCGCCATGTCTNTACCATTAAAAAATATTTTTGACTGTTATAACGTATACATTAAGGCCATTTCGTGTGGCGTTATTGTTTCCTTTCAAATACTTATTCTAATTAGAGACGGAGACAACGGTTAATGCTGCGTGGAATCTGTGATTTCGCAATGAGTTTTTTTTTTTTTTTACAGAATTTGTGATGTTCTCCTGCACTCTGTAATCCGCAGGTTAGGTGCAGGTAAACTTTTTTAAGTGTTTTTTCTTTTCTGTAAGAAAGGAAATTACCCAGTTCTTAGGTATTATCCTCGAGAAAAATCAAAATTATGAATGGCTTTGCACATATATTGCGTAAATGTTCAATTTCCTCATGTACTGCCATATTCATAAATATCTGATGAAAATTTTCTATATTCGCACATTTGATGTTTGTCACAGATACTGCCACCATATAAAGTTTGGTTCAAATTATTTGGGACATTGACACATTAATCTAAAATATTTACATGACTGTTATTTTGAAAATTTGTAATGAACCGTGTCATATAATTTTTAATGGACTATAAAAGTATAGCTTACCTGAGTTTTATGGGAATCAACTAATTATTTCCCGAGATACTCAGAAAAAAGTCTAATGTTGCTGCAACAAACAATTACAATTGAGGCATTTCTTTAAATGTTTATGTTGTAGTAAAATGAAGAATGTTGTGACGAAGTTAATGTTGACCATTTTACAAAGTCTTATATTACTTTAATGCAAATATAACGCCTTTAAGTAAAGTTCCCGCAACCAAATGTTGTATTACGCTAATTATAACAGGAAGAACAAAATATTTTGTGTTACTGCGACATTAAAGTAATGTCCAACTAACATAAATGTACACTGACTTGGCGTTGTAAAATGGCGAATAGTAGTGAACAGCGATCACCTCGTAAAAACAAACCACTGTATTTAAATTTTAAAGCATGGCCAGAGAACTAAATATAGCTGAGATGAGCTCTCAAGTCTTGCAAAGCAGTTTACGTTTGCCAATTATGCATATATTTATAGAGCAGAAATTATTTCCATTTTCTACGTAACGAAAGAGAACCGCAGTTTTTCGTTATTTTGTAAATAATATCTACAATATGAGACTTAGTTAGGCATGTTAAGATAGCGTAGTTGGTAGGACGTCGGGTTCCGTAAAGTGGAGAACGTCAAGCATTGAGGCGCGGGCTCGATTCTCCTCTCAGCAGTATTTTTTTTTTTTCGTTGGTAATATTTTTGTTTGTGACAAAATAATAGTACTTAATTTATTTTACATCGGAATGTTTTTTTAGAGCAATTAAAATTCAAGAAATTTTTACACAAATGTTAACATCGTTCAAAACAAAATTGGTTTTGCCTCAACACAAACACCACCTTAATTTTGACAACAGTAAGGAGGTGATTTTGCTACAATAGTATTTAATGNGTCGGGTTCCGTAAAGTGGAGAACGTCAAGCATTGAGGCGTGGGCTCGATTCTCCTCTCAGCAGTATTTTTTTTTTTTTCGTTGGTAATATTTTTGTTTGTGACAAAATAATAGTACTTAATTTATTTTACATCAGAATGTTTTTTTAGAGCAATTAAAATTCAAGAAATTTTTACACAAATGTTAACATCGTTCAAAACAAAATTTNTTTTTTAGAGCAATTAAAATTCAAGAAATTTTTACACAAATGTTAACATCGTTCAAAACAAAATTGGTTTTGCCTCAACACAAACACCACCTTAATTTTGACAACAGTAAGGAGGTGATTTTGCTACAATAGTATTTAATGGTACATTAACATTAATTGCTTAACATATTACATCAACAGCAACATTAATTACTGACTGCTCACATACAACAAAAAAAATTATATTGTAGTAACATTATTACAGCTGTCACATCATCATTAGACATTTTTCTGTGTAGGACATAAAACTTAATTTTAATGGAGCACTATTTTCCAAAAAAAAAAAAAAAGTGGACCAAAAAGTTTATTAGCTCATTTTACGCATACATAACTACTGCCAGCATTAAAATTAAGTTGACATAGGTTACATGGTTTCACAGATATACTATTCTATGCCAACATGTTTATATTGCCACCATTTTGAAATAAGTTTCTGACCCTCTTAAAAGATGAGTTCAAATGGCCTATCGTAGTTTTGTTTGCCAAATTTGGTAGAAAGCAGTTGGTTGTTTACAAAGATGTGACATAAAATTTTAATTTTTTGTGCGGATTATCTTTCAAAAATATGGACAAAATAGGCTCTGGATAGACACAGTTTATGGTTTAATAGACACCAGTTTACAAAGTTAGTTTATTTTGGACATGGTTTTGTAGCTATAGCATAGTAAACTAAAAAATGTTTGTGTCTGCAATTTTTAAAATAATTGTCTGACCCACTTAAAATGTGTCAGTTCGCATGGCCTACAATATAACTACTTGTTTGAAAAATTTTATACGAATCGATTTGTTGTGTCCCTTCATTTGGCATAAAAAAAATTTCTGTTCATGTCGCGCTTTCTTACAAAATCGCGGATAAGTGAGGTTCATTATAGACACATTTGATGGTTGTAATAGATACTGCCAGCATACACAAAGTTGAAATTGGTTTCATGGTTTCGTACGTAGATTGAGAAAAATGTTTTTTTGAATCAAACAAAATTTGTTTGGCACAACGAAATTATTTGTTTGTATATGGGCAATGAAATATTTTGTTGTTAAAATCAAATTATATTGTTGTTATTTAGTTGCCACAACCATAGATTGGTTGGTGCAACTAAAGAGTTATTTGCCTCTACGTAACATTAAACAGTTTCAGTTTTCATAAAAAACGAAGCTCCACCGAGACTCGAACCTAAACCACCCGTCCTCGTGCGCTACGCCTTGGCAACCTCAGCTAAAGTAACTATTGTTGGAAGTTTTTTTTTTTTTTTTTTTTTTTGTTAAATATATACTTTCAAATACTGGACAACTGGCGCAAATAAATATTTCAAGTTTTACGGATTTTAATTTTAGTTTCCTGTTGAACTTGCTTTAGTAGGATGTTAATACCATTATTAGACATGAATAAATGCACTAACAGGCACTGTTACTACCCTAATTGTCACAAAAATGCAAAGAAACACTCGAGCTGTATTTTCGAACGAAGGCACTCGAATTAGCGGCCAAACAAATATATACAGATCATTTGACCAAATATTTGGTGACCGTCTAATTTATTTTGTCCCAACATGGGTTTTGTTCATTCAAGCGTGTATTTGGTTGTTTTTCAAGTTTTTGTTTACTCAACAAAATATTTTGTTGCGGCAACTGAATATATTTTTGACTCTATGCAAACAAATATTTTGTCGGCTGTTCTCTCAGTGTACAGCAGATGAACTAAATGTTTACATATATGACAGCAATTTTTCAAATAAGTGTCCGACCCACTTTAAACATACTACTTTAAATGACCTGCCATAGTACTATTTGTTTGCCAAATTTGGTAGTAATCCCGAGATACGACTTGAAAAGTTTATTTTTAATGTGCCAAATGTTGTGGAACCTCGTAGTCTGGATTTCTGCATTCTATCAGAATTGCAGACTCCATCGTTCTTCAATCTTACAAAATGACGAACAAACGAGGCTATGTAGTAGTACATTTGATGCTTGTGATATGCAATTGTAGCATACTAAGTTCGATCGAATTTGGTAAAATGGTATAGTGGATAATAAATAGCAAATAAACCAAAAATATTTATACAATCGCCATTTTGAAAATAAGTGCTTTATCCATTTAAATTTTATGTTTGTATGGCCTACTGTAGTTAATACTTAAATGCCAAAATTGGCGGGAATATGTTAACTAGTTTTCGAGATATAAAGTTAAAGCTTTATTTTTTCATGCAGTTCTTTTTTCCAAAATAGGTTATCAAAACAATATTTTTTTATTAAATATTTTTATAATGAGCTGCTAAAATAAGAATTGTGTTAACCTTGGTTAAATAGTTCCCAATATATAAAATAACTTTCGAAAAATAAAAATTACCACCATTTTGAAAGCAAGTAGAAATTGCGACAGAAAATTATAAAAGTTGGATGCCCTAACAAAGTACTATATGTGCACCGAGTTGGTGAAATAAGGTTCTCGGGTTCAAATGTAATGAAGATGGTGGGGACATCCTGACAGAACATCCCGGTGATTTCATAAGCTTCATCTTTTCAGGGGAAGTGGGCTATAAAAGGGGTGGGGGTGAGAAGTACTGTTGTAGAAATATGATTTCTTATTTAAGTTCTGTGTTACAAATCGTGTTGAAAGGTTGGTAAAATTTGTGTAAAAACAAAAACTGCCATAATTTCTGGTGTCGTGCTAATAATGAAAGTCCTCAGATATGATGCTGGTTCTCGATATATCTTCTGAACAAAATTTTTGGCCCGCGACTGAATAAATAGGCGACATTATTGCTCTGCGATAAGCAAATGTATGTCCAAAATATTTATTTCAGAATTTAATGGGGTTTGGCAACAGCGCACACGGAAACAGAGAATTGCCAACGGTAGAGACCGTGTGTTGAAAAAGAGTATACGCCAATTACTTTGCAGGTTGCAATCTAAGGGTGAAATTTGTATGTAAAAATGCAAAGGAGAATGCAAACCGGTGATACCGGTATTGAATATGCTGGAAATTATCTCGACAATGTACACACCGGATCATGGTTTAACGTGTTCAGGTCCACGCTTTGCAGTTCGGGCGCATAGATACTATCAGTTCGCATTGTGTTTAACACGTGAGAGTTGTTCGAACCAGTACGCACGTATACGACCAAGGACAGTCCTTTCTACGTAGAAAAGTAGAGAAACGTGTGTCCATATCTGGGTGACCACGATTGACCTTGTAGAAACAAACTTGCGCAGACATTACTTAGGAATATATTGCAGGACAAATAAATAGTACGATAGACACAGGGGCGAAGCCAGAGAGGAGGAATATGATAATTGTAAACCCCTTCCATCACCACACACACTTGCCCCTAAGATTGTAATAAGTTAGTATCCGTTATTAATAAGCCGTTTATTGTAATAATAATAATATGTAATAGTAAACTGTAATGCATTATTTTCTTCCTAGCATTTGTCTTCACATAGCATTACTAACTCCGGTGTTAATCTCCCTTTTCGTCAGTCAGTGTAAACCTCCTTGAGAAATTTGTCTACACCACTGGGGGATCAAGGGGCTTATTCTATGTTATTCGTTTCATTTGCTTTCGTGAAAAATATTCGTTATTACTCGAAATTTCGTTTCCAAACGAAAGGAGGTATTCTAGGCGTTTTCAATAGTTCGTTTGACGTCACTATGTTTGATATCACATTATAGACGGCAATGAAGTCCTTCGGACTTTCGTTACGGAGTTTTATTAAGAAACCTTGGCGGGTGCGTGGTACAGGTTGTTAAATATTTGTAACTGCGGAAAATGAGACTCCTGAAGTAATGTGCCTTCATGCAAAAATATTAAACTATATTTCAAAACAAAATTATTTTAATGGGACTAAATAACCTTTCTGTTTTAATTTGTGAACTATAAAAACAGCAGTGTAGGCTGATATTTGTGAGGGTATTTTGTTATTTAATTACATTTGTTTATAATGAAATACGAGAACATAAATACTGATTTTATTCAATAATTCTTACAAACAATGTAGTTTGAAAATGAACACATAGGTAGCGCTAAACATTAAATAATTCTTGGGAGTGTAAAACAAAGTGACTGTTTCTTGATAATATTTTATTAAACATTTATACTACATTGGAATTAATACAAACGAGTAGAAACACAACAGCGTCTAGTTTGTTATCCATCGTTTTTTTTTAAATCTTGGTATTAAAAATAACGAAAGTGACAGCGTGCCGTAAACAGCCAGCAACCAAACAGCAAAATGTTAACTCAGAAAAATCTGAGTACGTGTGTACATGTGACAACCAAAGTTCTGTCCGCTCTCTTACCGGAATACATGTGAATCCATCTTAACACAAATGCATACGAAATTACGGTATGTTTATGTATATACAGTGACTCACAGTTAAAGTGGTACACCCAGTACGAACTGACATTAGATAGGAAATTAATATTCCCTCTAAATGAAAATTACTGGTAACCCAGTTTATTGAATGCATTTCATATCCAACTTTTAGGGTCTGTAAAGATACGCATCATTTCTATGATTATATCTGCATAAAATTGAAAACACGAAAACAACTGCAAATTGAACGCCACAGTGAAAGTGGAATACTGCCCAATACCGTGGACTTGGGNNNGTATTGGACTACCAGGCGTGCCATGTCGGGCTCACGCATTCTGAACCACGCGTGCCTTCGTTCAGTGCATGAAGGCAAGCATTACATTCAAGTAAGCTTTCGTAGATCAACATGGAACGTGAAAGAGGTCAGACGCCTGTGGCGGTGAGAAAGCTGATCATTTTGCATTACCAAAGGGGTAAATATTTGCGTGAGATCGGCAAAAATTTTAAATCATATCATTCTACTATGCAAAACATCGTTCGTAGCTTTCGTCAGTGCAGTAGAATAGAGAACAAAGAGAAGCGTAGTTCCAGAAAAATATTCACTGCATCAGACGAGCTATGGATTCGACGTCAAATAAAGAAGAATCTCGCGTTAGGTGCACCAAAACTTGCCAAGGAAGCAGATTTCGTTTGGGGGGGGGGGGCGCCTGCCCAGAAACCGTGAGGAGAGTTCTTCGTAGAAAGGACTTCAATGGTCGAGTAGCGTGCAATAAACCATACATCGGCAAGAAGTGCAATAAACCATACATCGGCAAGAAGAACAAACGTCTCAGGTTCCATTTTGCCACAGATCACGCTGATAAATCTTTTGACTATTGAAAAATAGTAATATTTACCGATGAAGGTAATAAAGTCAGTGTGTTTGCATCGGATGGGAAGGTCAGCTGGCGTAAGCCAAACACGGAGGGAGCTTGCAGAAGAAATCTTCGGCCGACGGTGAAACACGGGGGTGGGTCCCTGTTGGTATAGGGTTGTATGGCGGCTTCGGGTGTGGGCAAACACCATTTCATAGATAGTTCTATGGATCAAGACGTGTATTTGGACATATCGAGGAAAGAACTGACGCCGAGTGCAGAGCAATTAGGCTTGTGGGATTGTTTCTCGTCCTACCAGTACGACGACCCGAAACACAAGGCCCATAAGGTACGTATATGGTTACTCTATAACTGCCCCCATGTAATCGATACCGCTCCACAGTCCCCAGACATCAATGTCATTGAACATTTGTGGAGTGTGTTAAAATAAAACATCCCATATCTAACCGGAATGACCTCAAAATTGCCCTTCAAACGGAATGGGATAAGATTGAGCCCTCATATTGTGAAAGGTTGATTCGATCTATGCCAGATAGGCTTAAGGAGATGAAGAAAAAGAACTGTGGTCGTCAACACTATGTACTAACTGCCCACACATGCACTGCAACTACAGGACATATACAGACTGTACTATTTTCATTGTGGTGTACATCTTGACCTCAGAATGTGTAGTTTTTTGTTGTAAATTTATATATTCTTTGGTGAAGATATTTGCTTTTTGTATCTGTTGTATGATGATTGTAAATACATTTATTCTCCAATACACTATCAATTTTCTTATCTAAAAGACTTGTATTACAACGGTGAAATAGGTGTACCACTGTCACTGAGTTACTGTATACATCCAGCCTAGTTGTAAAATACCACTAAGACCGACGCGGAGAGAAAATTTGAGTCAATTAACCAACTAAATGTACTTTTTTTTTCCCTAGAAATCATTATTTGTTTTATACTAACATTTAAAACCCTCTAAATGAAATAAAATATTTTAAGGGCTTTTCTGCTTTAGTTTATTGATTTTTGAAGTTGTACTTTTTTTGGCACGTTGAGGGTAAAAGTCTAGTGTGCAACGGAAGTTGCGCGAGCACAGTGTAACGAAATTCGACAGTGAACGTGATAGGGGTATGACCCAACGCGCATGTGCGTATCGTCTAGTTATAAACAAACGCAAGGTACACAACATACTACGTGGTTATATTTAAAACCGACAGAAAATCAGTTCATGTAATAAGCAAATTGAAAAACATTTAATTTATATAGTTTGAATTCAATTATGATATGGGACAAGATCGGAATGAATATAACCGTGAAATGGTAACAAACGTAATAAAATTTTATTTTAGTCACGCCAAAGAAGTATAACTTCTAACGCGCGTACATAAGTACACGCACCCATATTTTCAAGATGAAATATTCAAAATTTTATAAATAAACTCCCATATTTCAGCTGACAATAGTCAGTGTTGGCGTTGGCGTAAATTGTTTCATGGTTGTGCCAACAGATAGTAAAATCTTAAGAATGGCGAACCAATTGTTTTAATTGGTTACTCCTGGAATCTGAATTTTTGTGTAACTAAGCGGACGATACTTTAATTGTTAAGATTTTAACTTTCGTAAATAATGTACTCTTAAATAAGCCGTTTTAAAAACGTTATTTTTTTCTTAATGCTAAAAATTAAGTGCATTGCATCTTACAAAAAATATATATAATCGCATAGCTAACGCCAATTTGTCTGTAATCATGCAATTGCTTCACGAAAGCCTGCAAATAAAATAAATTTGTGTGGTTTGCTTTAACTTCTACGTTCATACACACGAGAGTTTTAATAATTAATATTGCTGGTTACTTATTAACAACAATGTAATCAGCTCGAAATAAATATTTTTATTTTCACTATTATTTCCCTCCATTTCAAAGCTTTTCCGCTGTCACTCGTTTATAAACTAGAGAACGCTCTCTGATTGGTCGGTTAGTGATAAAAGTTGAAAATATTCCAACTCGCTACAACACCAACCACCAACCACCATCCACCAACCGCGAGTTGAAATTATTTTAGGACCAACCACCAAACCGCCTATTGTCCCATCTCACATATATCGCCTTGTACTGCTACCAACACCNTTATTTTAGGACCAACCACCAAACCGCCTATTATTCCTGGGCCTTTAAAATTCATGTGAGTAGTGTCATCTTGCATTCGCTAACGAAAACCCGAACATTGTCGAAGGCTCAAAGGGCTGTAACGAAATATGACTTAAATTACGAAATTGCATTTCTAGAACATTTTATTAGCTTCGAGAGCTTTCGAAACCTAACGAATACGAAAAATTAACGAATAACTTAGATAAGCCCCCGGTTGCATATTTGACGATGTCAGTGGCAAGTCTTCGTAAGCAATAATATTCAGTACAAGAGGAGAGATCTTTCAAATAGAAATAAACGTTTAAACTCCTACTAAAAGAGGCGTATGTATGCTACTGCTGCCGATAACAGATCTATTTACATGCATCCAGTTTGGAGTTTCATATTTACACCATAAAAAAAATCCTACTCCCCCATGCCATGAGGTAAAGTTGTCATCGTATATGATTAGCTTGTCATTTGAGCAACGAAAAGCGAATTTATTTTCACTCTCTTTATAGAGCACGTGTGTGCATGGAGAAAAGTTACGTATCCCCCGACATGTTCTCCTCTCGTATACATTTGAAACCTGGCTCCGAGTTTCGGGATCTGTTGTAAATGTACTTGGTCCTGCAAGTGATTGTTATGTAACTATTTCATTGTTCAGTAAAATAAAGCGCGACCAGTGCGTCAGCTCAAACGTCTCGCCGCATTTTCCTGGGATTTTTTTTTTCTGATATAGTAGTAACTTTGTCGATCTTCGCTATTGCTGCTTAAATACTGTCCTATGTTATTTTAATTCACCATATGCGGTTTTACAATGAGAGCTGCTAGTATTTGCTAGATTTACGCAAAAAAAAAAGTAGCAGTTTTTTTACGTTAAAATCCTGTTTCTAAAAAAAAAATTTACATGTTATGTTCTTTACTTCCAGAGTGCGTGAACTCATAAAATTAGTATATGGAATCAAGCAGGCACCCATACGGCAGATATCTTTCCGAACTAGCCTCGAGCGTAACTCAGTGTTGCGCCAAACAAAGGACGTGTTGTGCGTCAGTCGGGGTGACGTCACTCTTGACCCGTTCGTAAGGCGCGTAACTTGACTGCTTTCGGACTGCCACAGCTGTTTCTAGCCTTGTTTTTATGGTGGTGAAGGNTGTTTCTAAAAAAAAAATTTACATGTTATGTTCTTTACTTCCAGAGTGCGTGAACTCATAAAATTAGTATATGGAAGCAAGCAGGCACCCATGCGGCAGATATCTTTCCGAACTAGCCTCGAGCGTAACTCTTTGTTGCGCCAAACAAAGGACGTGTTGTGCGTCAGTCGGGGTGACGTCACTCTTGACCCGTATCGTAAGGCGCGTAACTTGACTGCTTTCGGACTGCCACAGCTGTTTCTAGCCTTGTTTTTATGGGGGTGAAGGGGGGGGGGCAGTGATATGCAGAGTTACAGGTTGTTAATGGTTAATTATTGAGCTCTTTTGAAAGGACTACTTAGGATCTACTTTCCCTTTTATTTTGTACCCCCCTGCTATGTGTAAGATTGAGATTAATATTGCTATGTACAGAATACACTAGCTTTATTCATGCGTCATCCAAATGAAAACCAAGGCATTGTTATGAAAGTAAACTTGTTAATAATGTGCAAATTCGTGTCTATGTGTGTATAGGCTATTCACGGTAAAGTGAGCACATTTGAGGCCCTAGTTACTTTTTCCTGTCAGCCATTTTTTTTATCCTTTAACCATCTTTCTAAATAAATATTGCTATGTAAGTAATATACATAGTGCGTATATTCTACCGCACTCGGAAGTTAACGTTTAAGACTATAGTAAAATATATTTGACTATTATTCCAAATTAGATGGCTTTCAAAAGTGCTCACTTTACCGTGAATAGCCTATATTAAAAACCTCCTTAACTTCAGTATCCATGCATTTACATTTTACACTCTCAATACGCCAAGTCTTGGAACTAGTTCCCTTTAATTCACTGCCAACTTAACTGGGATCCTGCGTGCCAGTGTGTGCTGTAATATGCGCGTAATAATCGGCAGCGATGATTTTTTTTTTCAAAGGTTGATTTCAAAAGTGTTTTCGTTACCGTGAACAGTCTTTACTTGTAGCCACAATAGACGGAGTTAAATCAACACATTTGGGTTTCCTAAGGCGTCACGCCAGTGTGCAGCCAAATATTCCCGACCGTGTCCACCACCGTACACCGAAATGTTAGTCGGCGTGCGCTACGCGTCCGCCACTGCCGTAAACACGCTCGTAATTATAACCGGTTGCGTCAACTTGGCGTCCCGCCAGATCCCTTCACCAACAATCCAGTTGGTCGGGATTTCCGTGACGAAGAGCACTCGAAAAATTCCCCGGCTCGCGACCAGTCGCCGTGGGTTCGGAGACGACCAGGGTACCAGGTCGTTTGCCTGGTAACTGTGGCAACCCCTTCACGCGGTCGTGATTACTGGCGCTTCTCTATCCCCCCCCCCCACTCCTCCCTTTTTTTTCTCTNTATCCCCCCCCCCACCCCTCCCTTTTTTTTCTCTTCTTACTCCCCTCTGTCTATCTCTGGGCCGGACTTTCGATTGTTATATTCTATTCACTGTAAAGTGAGCACTTTTGAAAGCCATCTAATTTGGAATAATATTCAATAAATATATTTTATTTTAGCCTTAGGCGTTAACTTCCGAGTGCGGTTGAATATACACACTGTGTTTATGACATACATGGCAATATGGATTTAAAAAGGTTGTTAAAGGATAAAAAATGGCTGACAGGAAAAAGCAACTAGGGCCTCAAAAGTGCTCACTGTATCGTGACAGCCTAGTACATCCCACTATGTAGTATTCTCTTTGTTTCTGTAGTCTCATGACGGCTTGCCGCTAAGCAGTGCCAGAGTAATTTATAGAAAATTGTTAAAGCGAGTGTCTACAACTGTTGTGTGTTGCGAAAGCCTGATTTATGTGTAGATAAACCAGATTAATATGAATCACACTTAAATGCCAGAAGATGAGATGTCGCTTCTTTATAAGCATTGCGTAAATATAGCTAGATGTGCTGCAATACACAAAAAGACTAGGCCCTAAATATGACAGGACCTGCATGTTTATAGTAGGTTGTTACTATTTTGGTGCTATTAAATTGAATTGTGTCAAGGATTGGGTGCTAATCATCTTTGTTTCAACTTTGTCAAAAGTTTCTGTAACTTACAAAATGTACAAAAAAATACCTTTGATTGGTCAATTCTCTGAGACTGCATGCACCCAAAATCTTGTATAGTGTTTGTGAGTGCAAAAACTATTGCTGTTACTTCCACCATCAGAATTTGTGGTAGCAAAACTGCAAATGTATCATTGTACTTAAATCTTAAAGAAATATTTAATGCTGCATAAAAATTAAAAAAATTATTAAAGTCTGGTTTTGCAATAATACTGAACTTTATATTATTTCTTCACTAACATCATTTAAATTCCCCTTCTTGTCTAGTTTTTGCAGTTCCACTTTAATTTCTTCCTAATATACTTCTAAGCTGATAAAATTTAGTCACTATAATCATTGGAAATTGTAATTATATTAGTTTATGAGCACTGACATTCTGGGCTGCAGCTGTAATATACGTTACAAACTTATATTCAGTTACAAAGTACTTGCAGGCATATTTAGTGCCTTTTCAGCTATCTGCGATATTGGGACATTATGTGTACACATAGTGAGCGAGGGAAACAGGTGTTGCAAGTTTAAGTTAAAATATTTTTAAGGCTGCATAAAATCCTATTCTTGTTTTCCCATCATAGTATGTAAGGAGAGTTTCACTTCGCAATAGTAAGCCTAGCCCAAGCCTCCTGCAGAATCATAATTTATGAGAGAATACACTGACAATTTTACACAACCCTGAGTCTCATCTACTGTGAAAATAGTGACATTGGGAGAACAGTATGGTCATTACTTTCCAGAATGTAATTACAGTACAGCTTGGTTGAGTCTCTGTTCAAGGCCGTCACAACAATTTGTTTGCCAACACAGGTTGGTAAAGAATTTCATTTTGCTTCCACCTTAACTATGACGCTAATTTTTTGTATGCGCAAAGGGTTCAGCAGTTTAAACTCTGTGCTTGGGAATTGTTTATTTGTACTGTGTAACTTGACAATAAGAGCACTTTCACTTTACCCACCTTCTAATTATGTACATTTGTAGAATTTGTAGTAATGTTTTTTTTCATGTAAAGAAAATTTGTGTTAATTTTTCACTATCTTACAAACATTACTCTTTGTACATCAGAATTGTTTAACACATGTAGTAGTTGTTTAAAATTGTATACTGCAGGCAAAATTGCTCAGAACCATTTCAGTCTGCTACGTTAAAAAATAAACTGTTATTAATTACTTCCTGATGCAAAAGTTGATTAATTCAATAGTTGTTCCAGTTATTTGTTGGAGTCGTAATTTATAGGTTTTCTGAGGTCTTGAAATAATTTTCGAAAACTTGACGTATTTAAGAAATATCTACTCATGAAGTTTTGACAAGACTTGGACCATAGTCATGTAACTGAATCTCACATCTTTTATTGGGACATTTAAACTTGCCATGTTGCTTCTATTGTTAGGGGCGAATGTTGTACGGTTCAGCAAAGTGTAGTTTAAAACCAGACTGTCATAATTGTAAATTTATTTTATCTTTATAATTAAAATCAGCAATTAATTTATTCACATCCCTATGCCTTTAGAAAGAGCTCTTGTATACATTTCTGTAGTCTGATGTATACATAATAACTATTATTTGAAAAGTTAAAGTGATTTATAAAAGAAATATAAAAATCAATACCTATACAAGATCTGAAAAAGAGAATTTATTAGTTTTGGGCTTTAATACACAATGCTTTATTCCCTTAACTGTAGTGTTAAGTTTATCAGAACATGAAATTGTAATGATGAAAATTTCATACATGTAAACAGTCTTACAAGAGAATCTACTGGGAAAGATTTTGGCTTATATTATTTTCTAAGAGCTTATTCTAAAGAATATAATTGAAAGAAAATTAATCTTGAAGTTACATTTCATAGCTATTTCTGTAGTAATTTTAAGGAAATTCTGTTGGTTAGGACTGAGAATGAACAAACTTATCTCTTAGATATTATCCAATGTTTCTGTGTGTATGTGCTGACACTTGTGAACTGATAATTGGTCATTATAATTTCTTTCCTAACCAATGGAAAACTTTTGTAACTGTTTACAATTCTGTGCTTCATTGTTTTCATACAGACTTCACAGCCTTGCGTATGCCTTCTGACACATTATAGTACAGTCAGTCTTGATAATATTTTCTTGCAATGAATGTGTAGTGCATTGAGCATGGAAGAAGCAGTAATGGATGTACGGTTATTTCTGCCCAAATTCATAACAGCTGCTGTTTAGCAGATTAGAAAAGACTTATTTTTTGTATCATTGGCGGGGAGTGCGCTAATTGCGTGTGCAGATAATCCAGCTTGTAAGTGAATTGGTTGTATAAATTGTGGCTGCAGTTTTTTTCATATAAAGTAAGTTGTGACAATTTATATGAAGCGATTCCTTAAAGTGGTGTATGCCTTTGAAGAGTGGGAGCTAAACCAGTAGTTTATTGAAAATATTTTTAAAATTGTTGGACATTATATTTTTGGATAATGCATAGTTTTATAAAGTTCTGAAACTACTGCAAAAAAAATATAAAATTTAAATAAGGGAAATAGGTGGAACTTCCACTTTATTTTAATTAAGTTCCATGACACAGAAACATAATAGGTGTTTTAACTATGTCCAAATTAAAAAAAAGTTGTGATTGTTTTATACTGACACACACAAATCAAGTACCCAGAAGGAATGGTCAAAGTTGGATGTAATTTGGGTACACATGCATACCATCACTTGGTATGTAAATTAGTTACAATTATTTATAAAACCTAGAATAGCCACCATAGTGCAATAATGGTTCCACTAAAAAGTAATTTTATAATATGTGTGCAGAACATCAGTCAATTAGCACAGTAATGAGACTTCGTAGAAGAGTGAATGAGTGAAGAGATTTGGACGGCTCTTAACAGCAAGGTCTTCGGAGGTGATGAGGGTGAAGTGGGGTGTGTATGGAGCAGCGTTGGAGTGAAAGGGCTGGGGAGATGGAAGATCCCCGAGAAAACCCGCCAACCAGTGGCATCATCTGGCACGATTCCCACATGCAAAAATCTGGGAGCGTAGAACATTGAGTATGCCTCTTGGATGCATTAGACATCTTTACCAGCACTTAACAAAGTTTGAGGTAAGCTGTATTGTGGGCCTGTGTAAGGCTGGGTGTACATATCTTGTGATTGTCAGCTATGTGGGGCATTCTGACGTCATGATAGCTCAATGTTGGAACCAAATGGTAATGTGAAGGTATCCTTACACATCATGAAGTTTATAATCAACAAAGACAGCACACCAAGGGAGGATTTCCCCCCGGACATAGTTACTTGACAACCTACAACACCTCGTGTCATCCCTCACCATGTCTAGGTGACTAGCATTAGCCAGACTAAAGTTTCATTGTCCCATGCGTAGGCTGCCATTAACATCAAAGCAGAGACAATGGCATTGGAGTGGTGCTGTGACCAGACGGTATGGAGTGATGACAAATGGCTTCATAACATGTTCAGCAATGCGTATCAGTTCAGTATTTCCATGGATGACCGTTGTGTGCAAGTATGGTGACACCAATGAGAGGACACAATGCCAATATTGTGAAGAGATGCACACTTATGCCATGAGGTCATCTCTGGTAGTGATTCAGGGACTCTGATGAGACAGTAATATGTAGGAGACACCTTACATCCTCGCGTTTGATCCTTTATGAGAGAGCACTCTCACTTAGTCTTTTAACAAGAAAGTGCTTGTTCAAACATGCCAAATGCAAATGTGTCTATGAGTTGTCTGCAACGTGTTGGGGCACTTTTGTAGCCAGCAAGCCCAATTTGGACTCTATATATCTTTAAGTAGACCCATGTATCCAGGCTCAAATTATGCTACGTCCTACTGATATGGGAACAGCAGTATGCTTCTACTGCTAACTTTGTAGGCCACATGTTCCAATATTGTAATCATTGCAATAAAGTCACATGACCTTGCAACATGTACATTCATTTCCACCTCTTCTTTGAGGTGCTCAACATTTTATTTTTGCACGAGTTCATTTTCCTAAAACCCACCATTTTTAAATATTAATTAGTGGATTTATTATTCATTCATTAATTCAATTTTAATACTAGGAGTGGGATGCCTGGGCAAGTTGGCAATATATATTGAAGTTGGTAATGTGTACTATAATAAAGGACAAATATATACAGAACCTAAAAGGAACTTGTATATGGAATCTAAAGTTAACTAAACATGAGATCATGAAACAAGCATCAGTGTGTGTTTCATTGGCTGATATATGCTTCGAAGCATGTGCTGATGTACCATCTGGATTGAGGTACATTCTCAGTGAAACTTGTTACTGTTGCAGTATGGAGATTTTTAATGAATAAATTAAATCCACAATGATGTATACCTGTTCTCTTGAGTAATCATCTTCAAGGTATTCCACTTCCATGAAAAAAAAATGAAGGTGAAGTTTAGGATAGCAATACAAAACTTATTCAGTATATGTTAAACATGCATATCTGTCCCGTAAAATAGATGATGCATCTGCACATACCCATAGTTGGCTCTGTGTCTAGCCACTAGCCTCCCAATTTGATCGCACACCCCGGCAGCAGGAATTTTTTTAGACATATTAATGTGGCAGATACGCTCATCCTTAGTTTGGGAATTTTCTTGGGGTACTCAGATTTTCTTCACCATCTTCATTCTGCCCTTGTTCTATCCCCTGCTTACCTTTCACCACAGCCATTCTTTACTCTGGCTGGAACAAGGGATGTCCTTGTATAATTGCATTTTTCATATTCATGCTTTCATAAAATAGACAATGTATAATACTATTTGTTGTCCCCTCCCTTACAATGTAACAATATAGTTTCTTTTTTGGAATTCACTTTCTATATTTAATTTTATTGTAATAACATAAACGTTTAATAGGAGTGATCAGAAATGAATAACTACTCATCTTCATTGAGTCTCACCAAAATTTTCTCCATTTAAACATTATGCAATAAGTCAATGAACAAGCTAGTTGATGGAATAAGCAGTGTGTCTTGAAGGAAAGAGCCTGAGTAAGGTAATTTTTATCTTTTTAAATCCTTTATTTTCATAGAGATCAAATCACACTCCAGTATCTTATGATAGAACAATTTTGTTGTTTTGACTGCTTAGCACATTGGTAATGAAACAGCAATATTTTAGATTGCTGACTTAATAAGTTTTTGTGATAACAGGTCTGTGGAAACTAAAAAAAAAATTATTTCTTTATCATTTGTTTTTCACTTTCATACCCCATTTAATTTCAAAAACAAAAATTTTGCCACTGTTTTACATTTTTAATGTGTAATTGCAGTAAAAATAACATACCCGTTGCACAAAAATATATGTTTACTGAAGTGTGAGGAGTGTTAGACTGGATATGTTTTCAGTACCATCCAAATATATGATTTAATTCATTAAAAAATATCACTGCATTATTAATGATTTATTGAGGAGTTGGCCAATCAAAAAGTTGCTCACTGCAAAATGTTATTCTTTTAATTTTCGACACTTTAAAATGATTTTTGTGAATATTCATTTAATCTTATTTGATGCAACTTTTGATGTTCTACAATAAACATTTATTTTATACCTGAAATCTTTGTTAGAATTTCAATATTTGACAACATTGCATGCAGAAATAATGGCAGAAGTCTTGTATTGGAAAGAGAGTGTGAAGGCTCTTTTCACTATACATTGCAGTCTGAGTGAAATGCTTTGTAGTGACCAACCATGCGAGCCAGCTATGGGCCCTTCATCTTCAATACTTTAAGTATAGGCTATTCATTGTAAAGTGAGCACTTTTGAAAGTCCTCTCATTTGGAATAATAGTCAATTAATATATTTTAATTTAGCCTTAGATGTTATCTTTCGAGTGCGATGGACTATATGCACTGAGTTTATTACTTGTATGGCAATATTTATTTAAAAAGGTTGTTAAGGATAAAAAATGTCTGAAAGGAAAAAGTAACTAGGCCCTCAAAGTGCTCATTTTACAGTGAACAGCCTAAAGTATTTGTAATGAACTAGTGTTTCAGCTCGGAGATGCTAACCGGCATTAGGAATCGGATAAGATAATTTTACAGTTTCCATCTCAACATGTGTTTTCTGTTACTGGTGTACATATTTCTTATAAAAGTGTGGACTCTCCTTAGATGTATGTAGAAATAGCATTAAAATTTAATTTTGGTTGCAGTGCATGAAAGCGTACGTAGAGATTGAAGTCCAGGAGGCAGCTTACGACATATCCTGCCCTGATGCACAGTGCGAGAAGCAAGGTGTCCTCACGTTGGCAGAAATAGAAAATCTAGTCACCAAAGAATTAGTTGAGAAGCACAAAAAGTTTAGGCTGAACAGAGGTTAGTGTTACAGTGAGAAAGCGTAGAGTTTTTTGTTTGTGAGTGAGTGTGTGTGTGTGTGCGCGCGTGCACGCACACACACACACACTGTGTCACTCCTAATTATTCAGACTGCATTATGTCATTGAATAGGGTGCTTAAAATTAATAATTATTGCACTAATTTTCTGGGAGGAAAAATGAACAATATTATGATTTTTATGTATACATAAATAGCTGTGTTTATTTTCTTCAGTTTAGTCAGTTATATCATATAATGCTATTGAATAACTATGCACTGTTTGTAGAATTTGTAGGTGTAAATTTTCACATGTTTATTTGTTAATTCATGGTTATATTGATAGAAAAGAGGTTAAAGCATAGTTTCTTTCTTAAAGAAAAGCAAGGGTCTGTCATATCCTTTAATCTTCTTGAATGCTGGCATTTTTGACATTATATCCTATCTTTTTCATGTAACATTTACTAATCCTGCACATCCAGGTTGCATAAAAGATTGCATTTAATTTGCCCCACAAAAAGGTGATTTATTAATTATTGTTAAGACACATCAGGTGTTTTAGCATTGTAAAATGCAGTTTCGCTGCTGAATATGTTTATTAAAGTTTGTATAACAGGAATATACTAGTGTGTTTAAAATTTTATAAAATATGTGACTTACACGTGTGTTTGTGTTTAATTAGAAACTGTTTGTGTTTATTTAGAAACTATCCCAGTATGCATAAAATGTAAAATGCGTTTTAAAAAGTTTGTTACTGATGATGCAGACAGGTATAATCCATTCACGGTATCTTCGATACTTTTGAAAAGAACCTTTGAAAAATCACCCTAGGAGTTACATGTTCAATTGGTTATAAAAAAATTGTATATAGAAAAAGGTTTTGTCTTGCTTTTAGCACTGAAGCACTATATAAATTGGTTGTTTTAAGTTTTAAGTATATTTTTTCAATAAATTATAATAATTTGTTAAAAGTCCGTACGAATTAACAACGGATTTTGAAGGGACATGTTGGTTATAGCTGAAAAGAAATAGTTCGTAGGTTAAATATTAATATGTATAAATTTAATGCCGTAATTGTAAAGTCAATATTGCTAAACTATATATTTACATTTTTACGTAGCACTCATGGGTAAAGATTTCACTGTTATTAATTGAAATTAAATAAATTTCAGTGTCTGTCCAGCGGACTCATACACTCCATCTTGTCTGTTTGGGCACGTTTTTGTTCAGAAGTATAACCACGCCATATTGGATATTGGAGACGCTGAATTGTGGTTATAAAACTAACGTAACACATCTTTCTACTTATAAGATAATTCTAGGTTAAGACGTAATTTTAGTATTAGCGTTGTTATTTCCGCAGTTTATCTTTGTAAGTTGTAAATAAACGTGCAAAATATAGAAAGGCATTTGAATATTTCCGTTACGTAATTCCCTTCGCTATCCTTAACAGGAAAATATATTTTAAAAGAATGAAAAGGAATCGATTTTTGGTCAACAATCGATTATTTTTGAAAGTTTTTGTGGAGCCTAAGAGAAGGCAGCACATTAGCGTTGGTTCTTGAGTACTAAATGTTAGCCGTGACTTACACGCATTTCTCTTATATCGTCTTTCCACCGCACGTAGTGTTATTTTGATGTTGCAGTGAATAAGTGCGACAGTTTCTTGATTGAAAAGCGATGTACCTACAACGCAGGTTTCAAAATGAAAGTTATTTTGTTCGCTGAAGAGTTTGGAAATCGAGCCGCGGGCCGTGAATTCGTAGTAAATGAAACGTTAGTGCGGGGCTGGAGGAATTTTTCTCACTTATAAGTCGCACCCCGAGTTTTCAATAAATTTTTTTAAATAAAATGTGCGACTTATATGCGATAAAATACGGTACCATTTATCACAGTGAAATCTTTAACCTGAGTGCTACTTCCAAAAGTTTATTATGTAAAATTTAACTTTTTCCTTACACCAAATATGTAAATAAATCTTAATACAATAAGTAAACTTTAATTAAATTATATCATTAACAGTTCCGATATATCCTTCAATCTACCTTTTTGTATGTATTACAATATTTTGCTAAATTCATTAGCATTTTTTAGACATTTGGAGAATTTTATTAAAGTATATGACAGTTAAGATTACATGGCATTGTTTCTCTTCAAAAATAAATTTTGGTAGTTCCCACATGGACACTGTTAACAAAATATTTGACAGTTCCCACATGGCACTGTTTGTTTACAAAATATTTGACAGTTCCCACATGGCACTGTTTACAAAACGTTTGACAGGTGTCACATGGCAATGTTTTGTTTACATACTGCGGAATGATACATAATCGGGTCCCTGAAAGTAGATCTTTAGCAGGGCTTCAGAAAATCTTGAAGTTACCGTGAATACATTATAAAGGATATGTGAAGGCAGTTGAAAAATGTTCAAGTTCCAAAGTGAGGAATGTGTAATAAAATTTTATTGATAATTAAAATTATTTTGTGGAACTTGTTCCTCTGAAGCACAGGGGCCTTGTAACTTGTAGGCAGTTGATGCTATCCCTATTGGATTTTGTAGCTGATAAGTCCCATTTGTGTGGGTGGTTTTAGCGCTGCAATATAATTTAAAGCAGAGTTGGTAGATGTAAGGGCAATGATGAAAAACTTGCAACTGTAGGTATGGATGATTGCAATGGTCCAGGAATAAGGTGTATGAAGATATATTGTATCTCTAATTGTATTTATACACCTCTCAATAGCATATTAAGTTTTGCTGCAGTAGAACTCGATTTTATTGAAATCTACTATTATAAAAAATACTGTTGTAGATGGGAGATGCATCAAGGATTAACCAGTGATACTGCAGCAAGACATTTGCATTAGATGACATTGTATTTTAATCTAGAATTATGTAAATCATTAGCGATTTCATGCAGTGGTTTGTACATTTTCTTTGTACTGTAATTTCAAGCATACACACTCAGAAATATATACAGGTTGTTTCAGGCCAAATGGTAACGGACGTCGTGAGGTAATTCTTTTTGCAAAATGGGATGACAAACATAATACAACTTATAACCAAAAGTGATATTGAGGGAGGTACACACCCTTAATGCAAGAGGGTTGGGAATGCTTTTATGAACATAAATACGAAACTATGTGGTATTAAACAAATTTTGGTATAGCGTTTATGTGAACACAAAGCTGTTAAATGTGTGAATTTTTGTTTAGTAATATCATCTCTCCAACATTAGTAAAATTTGGAGTGACATCATTGTAATGTTCGAAAATGTGTAACAGTGCTTGTTAATCAATATTTTTCGACAGATTAATTACATCCATGTTCGGATTAACAAAAAAGCTTGCCTTGGTGTAATGCTCTCAGGCCATAGATTCTCTTTGAAAATCTTTTTCTTTTGTCAAATTTTGTGTTTTAACACTTTCCAGTTATGCAACCTGTGCTTCTTAAGCTAAGAGTTTTTCTATTGTGCAGGTGCAGTACAAAGTTAACTAATTCAGTGCACTGCTGTTGATGAGGTAATTTAGACCTTGTACGCCATTTCAGTTGCACTTACACCTAGTAATAACTGTAAAATTACAAAAATAATAAAAATAAAATAACATAGTACAGTACATTAAAGATGTTATTAGAATTACTAGTTTGACAACAGTTATCTTATGGCTATTGTGTTCATTTAACAGAACATGTTATTAATTGTTTAACATGGCAGAGCCACGATAACCAATGCTTTTGTTGTCAAATGTGTGCCCTTGCAGTGGCGCTGCTATGTGCTGTAGCAACATCATGCTGGAACCATATGTCATGTCTGATAAGTGGGAGATCTTCCATTAACACAGGCAATGTCATGGACAAAAATTTACTGTACAGAGCTCCAATCAACCGATTAGGAAGTACAGTTGATCATATGAGATGGTTGTCGATGATGCGACACCACTCGTTGATTGAGAATCTCGCCTGATGTGCTTGTGCAGATGTAGCATGTGGATTTTCCTTACCCCAGATGTGTGCTGAATGGATGTTAAATATCCCATCCTATGTGAAAGTTGCCTCGTTAGTGAACACCAAATTTTCTAAGTAAGGTATCATAGCACACTCTTGCAAAAAAACACATGCAAAACCAAAGTTGCCTTGGGTAATCAATCTGGGACAAATGTACACATTGTAGGTGATAGGACAAGAGCAACTGCTCATGGGGAATGTGAAACACTGTCGTATGACTCGTCATAACATTGCAATTGCGTGTGTACTAGTCAAAGGCACATTACTCGCAGCCTCAAGAACATCGTCTTCAAGTGCAGGTGTCATCACAGTCCGCACATGGTTTTCTGTCTTCTTTGCCAGCAATGAACCGGTGTCCTGAAGCCATTGGTGAAGTTTTTGGGACATTTGGTGGCCAGGATGATGACGTTGCAGAAACTTCCCTGCGTACAGCCATGTTGCTGATGTACTGTTGCAATTAGCAGCACTATACACTAAATGCATATCGGCGAGCTCCAGTGACGTATACTGTTCCATTACACCTATCAGAACACACTGACATGTGCACACTACCACAGAAGTCATTTTGGGTGTAATGTATGGTTATTACCTTTCTGCAAACATACCAGCCAAAGCTCAGTAGCCAGGCTGGTCAACATATGAACCATAGGCTGTATAGCTGCTGTAATTTTGCAATTGTCAACTGTCACTTGGTGCATGTGCAACTGAAATGGCATACAGGCTCTAAATACAGACTCAACAGCAGTGCACCGGAGTAGTTAACTGGTACTGCGCCTGCACGGTAGACAAACAGTTTAACATAAGAAGTGCAGGTTGCATAGTTGCAAGGCATTAGCAACTCAACATTAAAAAAAAAAAAAAAAGGTTTGGGGAAGGGGAGGGGGGAATTTCAAAGAGAACAGATGGTCTGAGAATGTTACACCCAAGGCAATATTTTTTGTAATTCTTAACATGATGGTTATTAATCTGTGAAAAAATATTAACATGCATGGTTACAGTTCACATAAATGCTATACCAAAATTTGTTGTTTAATATCATATAATTTCTTATTTATGTTCATAGAAACTTTTCCAACCCTCCTGTATTAATGGTGCGTACCACTCTCAATTAACAGTTAAAGCTATAAGCCATATTAGGTTTTTCGTCCCATTTTGCATAAAGAATCACCACAGGAAATTGTACTATTTGGTCTGAAACCATCTGTATAACCTTAAAGTGCATAAAATAAAGGTAACTAAGATTTTTACTTAAATAAAAGCTTAAAAGCTACATAATTGAGAAACTATAAAAATAACATTAAACTTTTGCTTTTTTTCATTACTTGATTGCTTTGGGCAGTAAATGTTTATATGCTTAATAGCCTGGCAACATATATATGTTGGAGGTAACTGTATCAGTACTGAATATCAACATAATTGTAAAGTATAATAACTTAAAAAAATATCTTAAATTCAATTTCATACTACACATTTGTTAAGTTTATCAACAAAACTTATGTAAGGGTTATAAACCTAGCCCCAAATACAATGAAAGAAACAAGGTAACCTCCCCTTTTTTTAAACATTAAGTATTGATACCAAAGATTTTTGACTTTATTCTCTACCTAGCCTCCTGTAAATCAAAACAGTTCCAGTAGCACCAGTTGACTGTGATAGTCTCTTGTTGCAGAAGTGGACCTCGACAAAACAAGAACGTGGTGCCCACGAGCTGGATGTGAGACAGTGTGTAGCGTATGCCCCACAGAGCGTTGTCAGCCCCAGAGCATCCACTGCCCCACCTGCACTTCGGACTTTTGTTCCAACTGCAAGAACCCATGGCATGCAGGTCTGACATGTGAAGAGAACTCCTGTCGCAGGTCAGATCTGATTGAGCCAGGCATCCCCTTTGACTCGGACCTCATCAAGTGTTGCCCCATGTGCAATGTTCCTATAGAGAAGGATGAAGGCTGCGCCCAGATGATGTGCAAACGCTGCAAGCATGTGTTCTGCTGGTACTGCCTTGCTTCACTAGATGTGAGTAATGTTCCACACACCTCTTAACTTGTATTATTCAGGAAATAAAATGTTCATTTATATCTGCTGGTGTGGATTTGTAATCTAACCATCAAGTGAAAAGTAACAAATCAAGTTTACTGATCACCAAATTATTTATGATTTGAGATTCATTCCCTAAACTTTTTTTTTTTTTTTTTTAATATTATGAAAAAATAACATTTTTACAGCAGAACCTAATCCACACAAAGCTTAAGATAGTATTAAATGATATATTTTATAAGGAAAACTGGAAATACAATCCCTGTGTGGTGGTAGGGTTTAAGAATACCACCACAGCAGACCTGTGTTTGTTATGAAAGACAGCTAATTGGGATGTTTTCAGGATGTGAAATTTGTTTTAATCATCATTACATGCTTCTTCCTTAGTCATCTTCTGCTGTCTTATCATCTTCATATTTCCATCTCACTAGGTCCCATCACATCTCCTGTATATCTAAAACATCATCTCAGGGTAGGATACTTGTTTCTAATGAGGGTCAGTCCAGTGTGTGTTGTATGTGACTGTACATGATGCCAGTGGTCTTGCAAACCCATTTCTCAGGCCCAGCAGGCAAACTTATGTATGGCAACTATTAACCATGTATGTATGTACCTGAATACCTAAGTAGCACCTGTTGGAGGGGTTATAGTGGTTGACTTGCACATATAGTCCATACTGTATAAGAAGGCCACTTTCTGACAGGTCTGCGAAAGTAGCGCCACTGTTTACATCCGACTACGTATCCTTCCGCCATCAGCTGGTCCGTCAAGGCGGGGCTGTATTTTTTATCAACACGCTGTCAGCTAATCCACTTGCCATTGTACTGTATACTAAACAAATTTTAAGATATTTTAAGATTGATATCTGTCTAAAAAAAATTGTAGGTTATAAAAGTAAAAATATAAAATGTAAATAATTAAATATTTGCCAACTATTTTTTAATTTGTCCGAGATAGTGAATTTGGGTTAACATTTGTGAGACAGTCTGTTGTATCTATTATCACACTTTGGACGTTATAGCTAATATATTCGAGTTGGAAATATGTGACGTGGAATAACGTTAGAATTGCTTAAAAACTATTCACGCGTGTCTCACTTTCTATGGAAACAAGGAGATGGGTTTTGAGAGAACAATATGGCGTATAATTTACGTAGACGAACCATTACTGGCAGAATATAAATTACTTGTACTCCAAATCATTGTACATGAAATATATGTTACTTTAAAAATTATGCAGAGCTCGTGGAAAAATATAACTATTGGCATCTGTTTGTAAATTCCTTATATATTGTGCAGCAAAGCAGTTAATTTCTGGCTGGTAATACCTCGCATAATATCCGGCAGATGGCGCTCACAGCACGTCACTGCGAAGTTTGAGCCGCTGTTTTTGGATAACAGATTGCGTATTTTTTAAAGTTAATTGTCCTTATATTATGGGCTGGAAATATATTTCAAATTCGTGTCGTTTCGTTAAATTATTAGAAAAAATAATTCAACAATATTATGCAATATTTCTGTATGCTTTTGGAATTAATATCAAGGACGTGTTGAAAGCGAGGTTGGAGAGGGATGAAACGACGTGAAAAGCTTTCTGAAGTTAGCACAACTTCAGAAAACTTTTCCACGTCGTATCGTTCTATTGTACATTTCATTTTGGACACCTATACATAACAACATTATCACGAAGTTTAGTTTTTAACACTAACAACCATTTTTTTGTGACCTTGTAAAATAAAATGTATTAATAAATCTAAGAACTCTTTCTTATCCGCGTATTTTCTGCTTTTCTGATGTGCATCGGCAGTGCACTCAGAATAGCCAACGTAATTTTAACTTTTGTTCGTTCGTGCATCAGCTGATACAGGATTTTGTAAATGGCACTTTGTTTGTTTCGTATACGTCAATTGCCACTCACTGACTGTCAGAAAGTGGCCTTCTTATACCGTATGGACCATAACCCTAGTTGTGTGTTCGTGCCAGGTGAGGGATGTGTCTAATTTTAGGCCATGGTATTTTGCGGAGGAAATGTTAGGGATTGCCTTTTGGAACATTTTAAGTTCCCTATCTGGTGTTGTGCGATTTTGTTGTAATAGTTAGTGTTGTGGATTGTGGAGGATTAATTTTAATCCTCCAGCAAGTGTACCACTGTTTTAGTACGGTAAAGGCGGAGCAAAGGTTGCCTGTGTTAAATTGTAGCAGTGTTATGAGCATACATCTGTACATATGTGTGTGGGGGGGAATATCAGCTGTGTAAATATTGTAGAAGAAAGCTAAAATGGGGGAGTCTTGTGGTAGACCTGCTTGGAGTTCTCTAGTTGTGGAATTAAACCTGTCTAGCGCCACATAAAACTTGCATTGCCACAAATAGTGGGCCACTAGATAAATATAGCTGTATGGGAAATTTAAGTTCATAAGGTTGTGTTTTAAGCATATAACATTATAATTAACTGTGTAAGGTTTTCCTTTATCGTGAAAGCAGACAATGGTGCCTTCTACAATTTTGAATATTGGGCGAGTTGTGCAGTGGCCTTCCCTAAAACTGAACTGCAAGTCCAGAATTATCTTATGTTTGTCGGTGTGTGCTTGGAGGCATTTCAGTAGAGCTTCTTTGAATATTAACGACCTCGTAGTTTATTTCATCTGTATCCCCGACTTTATTTGGCCGGGATTTAATTGTTGCTGTTAACTCCTGCGGTGTGATTTAGCTTAGGCTCTGTTTGTGTCCCTTGCTGGAGATAATTGTTGATACTTGGTGTAGTTTCTGTAGTAAAAGATCTGTTGTTAACAGCCAGGATCAGTGAACCACCATAGCCAATCAAGCAGCAGCCTCCTACAGAGACCTGAGTATATAAGGCTTTACTATTTTTGTTAAACATGGTTAGGCACTACCACCACATTGATGGCAGCAGCAGTGACTGTTAAAACGTTAGAAGAAATACCCTGGATGTGGCTCAAGCCTATAAGCCTAGTGAATTATGAGTGACTGCAAAAACCTGTTATCTCTTAAAGAACCACCCTTTTGTTTGAAGGAAAGATGCACAGTGCAATAGTGTGACGGTCACCCTACTATTGGGTCTGGCGGCGCAGAGGCTCCCCCCCCCCTCCCCCTCTGCTCTGATGGGGTTTATTGTCTTAAGGCCTGCAGTGGTGGGTTTGGCCACTTCTATTATGACGTGCTGGGCCTTGGGAGGCATGCTTGCAAGAGTAGTCAGGTGTATGGGCACTCTCGGCGGTGTGTAGGCAGTTGTTATGCTGAGCCGTTTAACCACCTTGTCTACACTGGCAGGACGGGCGAAGGTGAACGGTTTCTCGGTGGCAATGGTGACATGGCACAGGGCACGTGCCAGATGAGACACTGACATACTGGATGAACTGGTGGCTTACTCTCTCTGGCAAGCGGCTTTACCCTTCTTCCAGGAGTACACCTGGTTAGAACCTGGACCTGAGCTTCCCAGGACTCCAACCAGGGCTAGCCCCTGTTTGGCATCTTTCCCCCATCCAGCCCTAAGGTGAGGCATAAGGGGGGTGACAGTACAGAATACAGAAAGGGGTACGCACGGCCTAATGGAAATAAGAAGACCGTTTGATGGGTAAGCGGCCCGGACTAGTGGCCTTCAGTCTAGTGGTTTGGCGAGTGGGACGTCGCTGGCGGACCTAGGCATGTACTGGAGGGGGCGATATTTCAAGGTAGTAGCTGCTCTGTTGTTAACCAGGAAAGTGGGCTTCCCAAGCTCCACGTCGAGACAGTGCGTGGTAGGGAACAAGGTTCCAGCTTGTGGCTATCCCTGCAAGGGTATTAAAAGGATTGGTGATGAAGCAGGAGATAGCGGGAGCAAGGTTAAGTAAAGATAGAGCACTGGGAGTGACAATGCAACCAAGTTGATTTATGCCTGTTTATTGATTGCTCATTAAACACACACAAATCAGCCTTTATCCTGACTAGGGCCTGAAGGGCTTATCCTTGGTTGCCAACCGGTGTGTTACCTAGTCTAGGAAGATGCGGTAGCACGGAGGGTGAGGGCGACCCCAAGTCAGTGGAACTTGGACCTGGTGTCACTTAGGTGAACTACAAGGTAGCTGGAAGCACGGCGGCTTTGTGTGAGCTGGCGAGCAGCGTGACAGTGCCGTGCAGAGTAAGACTCTCAATAAGTTGGTTGGTTCTTGGGCAAAGTGACGTTCTACGAAAGTTGACGTGACGTTGTTGGCGCGAGACAGTCTCGAACTGAGGACTGCAAGCTCTATTTATACATGGCGCACAGGGTCAGCATGGGGGTGCGGAGGTAGCAGGAGAGAAAGGTCGCAGAGAGAGAGGGCAGCAGTGAGCTGGTGGAGATGGCTGTAAGCGGCCGAAGCTGGCTACCACTTCCCCTAACGCGGCTGAAGGCTGTGTTATAGAGCGGTGGCGTGGTGCAAACCGGGTTGCATCAGGATGCATCAGCTGACCTGGGGTTCCTAGGCGTGCTGTGGCATGTACAGCATAATTGTTCTTCTTAGAAGGGTGCCGCGGCTGTGGCAAGACTATATCGGGTGAATGACGCCGCCCGTGGCGTGTCAAGTGTTTCACAATAATAGCTACTGCAGTAGAATTCCGAAATGTTCATCCCTTTCAGTTAATGTTTAGCTGTATGCACAGTACTGGTGTCATTTTAAAATGTTAAAATTTTCTTATGTTAGGTGTTTTGACAAAACTGACATACGTGTGTGATATTAGTTTATTTTGGCTGAAAATATCTTTACATTAAATACAGAGTACATGTACAAAGATCTCGCACGCAGGCTACGATCCAAGATCACTTTGTGCAAATGTTCCACTCTTCAAGCTCTAACCAACTGACACAATAAAATTTGATGTTTGTTTTTCTTAGGTTGTGTTCATGATACATAGGAACGAACTAATGCAAATACTATTGTGGTTGTGCAGGATGACTTCTTACTGCGTCACTACGATAAGGGTCCTTGCAAGAACAAGCTGGGACATTCTCGAGCATCAGTGATCTGGCACCGGACACAGGTGATTGGCATCTTTGCAGGGTTCGGTATTTTGTTGTTGGTGGCCTCTCCTCTGTTGCTACTGGCTGCCCCCTGCATAGTGTGCTGCAAGTGTCGTGTGTGTAGTGGTGGCAGCAAACTGGACTCAGATGACGAATTGCAGGAAGAATCTGCATCGTAAAAATATATGTTCGACAGTTCTGACATTCGAATTACTTAAATACATGATGAATGACTTCAGGCTTCCATAAGTTATTGGATGATAAGTTCTTAACTGGTGAAACTTGTGTGCTGTACTGTACTTAATATGTTATGATGGACTGTTTTTCTTTTTTAATATTTTTTAATGGACAGAACATCAGGGTACCGAGAAATGTTTACTTATTTGAATTTTTTTGTGCTTGTTTATAATCTTCTGCTAATTGTACTGTTAAATATGAACCGATCTCCTCCGAATAAGCATGCACGAGTTTTTTTTTTTTTTTTTACTGTACTTACGTGACATTAGTTGAAAAGTAAATGTGTTTTTTTCTTATTTTGCTGTGTTTATCAATGCAATTATTATGATGATGACAGCTAGTATGCATAAGTAATAAATGTGATGTCTTGTAGGTTTTTGGTGATTGGTTAAATTAAGAGAAAATTCTCAAAAAAGACTGGTGTAAATTGTTAATCGATATAGCTTTCAGTGCTGCATTTATCTGTGATAAAGTGTACATCTCAAGTCTTAGTCTGTAATGTATGCCTTCTGTGAAGTTTTAATGTAGACATTTAAAAATAAGACATGTGACACTCGTAGAGTGTTTATTCATATTAAACTTTTGATAATGTTTCCAGCATGATGGGTTCAGATTATGATGTGTATATAGCTCTTAACCTGAAGCACACCAGTGGACTAAGAAATGGTCGTGCAGTAGTTATATTGAGTAATTGTATAATTTTTACTACAGATAAAAACATTTTTTTCTGTATTTACTTAACTTGTCCTTCAAATACTGTTTTATGTCTATAACAACCTTTTGTATAAATGCAATAACCATTGCAGCATTTGTCTTTAAAATAAATGAAAATTTCTAATAGCAACACAATATTGTTTTATTAACACAAAATTTTAACCTTTGTTGAGTAAAAGGAAAAAAAAAAAAATTATGTTCTCCCCTTCTACTTTTGTTTAACCCGTTTACAGAATACTAAATAGCAAGGAAACTAAAGCAGTAGTTATGGAAGAACACTGCACCATGGACACTGACTGGTGTGATAACAGACATCAACCAGTGTAAAATTTGTGATGTGTCATACTTAGTGATGTTTTTATAGTTACTGTACATATGTATTATAGTTTGGGCAGTAATTTCATGGTTACAGTGTGTAATTTATTATCTGTGGGAATTAAGCTACCAATAAGTTATAATAAATTTGTCTGTCATCTTGCTAGTGGTGATTGCACAAATGAAAAATTGTGTGCAATAATCTTTAATCTGTGGTAGTTAAGGTGTGAGTTATGTATTTTCTTCAGCAGTACCTAGTTACTATAATAGCTGCTCTGAAAAGTTTGTCGGATAAACATTGTAGTTGAAATTTTTTACATGCCAAACGTACAGACAAACAAAATACTTTCTTTTATTACAACAATTGTTGCCTTTGTTCTCATCTTAATTACCAAGAGACAAGAATGTTGTCAGAGCGGTTATACTGTTCGCCTCCCACCAAGGCGAACTGGGTTCAATTCCCAGCTGGGTCACTTCCAGATTTTCGCAACTGGGAATTGTGCAGGACAATGCTGCTGGCCGGCAGGTTTTCTCAGGAATCTCCCATTTTCCCTGCCCTTGAATTTCAGCGCTGCTCCATTCTCACCTTATTTCACCCCCATCGGCTCTCAAGACCTCGCTAAGAGTCGCCCAAATTAAAAGAATGTAGTCATAGTGAAGAAGTACACATAAATNCCCCAATAAATAGTAAAATTTCAGGTCCCATTTTGGGGCTGTGGTCTTTAAAAGACAGAGTTTATGGAACTCTGATGTACCTCAATAGATACTGCTTTATAATTGGTAGATGAAATTTGGTGGATGAAATTTTGTTGTTCATTGTGTTGCCATCAATCCTCTGGCAAGCTGTATATTTTTTGTATTATTATGTACAGTTGCGGAGTTGGATGTAACTCTGGGGAAGAGACAGGTTTCAACCTTTCTGAAACATTATGCTGGCTAGGTGAGAGCCACAGAATTTTATATTCCTCTCTGCAACTGCTTTGGAATAGATTTGAGTTGGTTTTTATATAATTGTTTCTGGGTCTAGACTACGTACTTGTGCAGGGTACCCAACAAACTGGAAAACAGTTAAGAGACAGGAAAATTGTTCTAAACACAGGGAAATTCTCTAGTAGTTAAGAGGGGATCCATTGGTAGATTTTTTGTTTTACAACAGCTCACCATGAACATTCTACTCATGGTGCATTTCCCTTATGTATGCAGGTGTAGTGGCATCACATGAGGTGTGTCCTGGAGGGTTGGGACAATCTCATCCAGTTCCCTGTCCAATCATTAAATAAATTTGGTTTTCCTCCTGCCTGACCACCCACAGAGACAAGCGGTGGTTAAAAGTACCTAACCAGGCGAGACACGCCCCCGCCGGGGTTCTAAGCA
>NQII01001068.1:7350-119723 GCA_002778355.1 Clitarchus hookeri | reverse complement strand
TATGTATGTATGTATGTATGTATGTATGTATACCAGAAGTTAACCAGCAAAGTATTTTACCCTAGACAAAAGTATGCCTGGAAGCCAAGTTAGTATTCCTGTGCAAACTATTCTGCGTACCTCATTTTTGTACTATTTGTACACTCACTCTTGTACCTCCTTTGTACTTTCGTACCCCTCCTTGTACTTTGCTATTGAACAGTAAAGCGCCTCATGCTAAGATAATTTAGCTCACTCTTATTTCTTTTTATTACTAATATAGTTATTTCAGCATTTAAAGCCATTTGTTTTGATTTGAATGTTTATTTATTTTGAACGTAATTTTAAAGCCACCGCCCTCGGAAATAGTTAGAATTGTAATTCAGGACATAATCTCAAAATTCTTATTTTGCTATGTGAACTGGGGTCAATTATCTTTGGGATTGTTAAATTATTTTGTCTTGTGATGAGATAAGTGCCACGTCTCAGTAAGAGACTAATATCTTGGAATTTCCCATTTTTAATTAACGTCACTGTGTGAACCCCTTTTGATTGACACTCTCTCCTAGATGCTATGGAAAGCGATACATCGTAACTTTTGTTCTGCAAGAATTCATTAAATTTTGCACTTACAGCCCATTATAGTGTTAAGAAAGGTGTACGAGAGGCACCAAAGTTTGTTTAAATACGTGGTGTGTGATAAAGAAGAGGCCGTAAATGCATTGCGGTAGTTTTGAAGTGCTACGCATAACTACGTGAGCTGCCGTCTCCACCAGTACTGAATAAGTGTGGCCTACATTGGGTATGGTGCTGCAATTTTAAAGAACTACTGCATATGTGCACTGCAATAATTTTGAACACTTTTGATTATCAAATTAACTTAAATTTTAAATTATTTTGTTCTGAAATAAATGTAGGGCGTAACTATTTTGATCAGACATTAACCATAAGCCAGCAGATAAGATTACTTACTCTATAGCCGTGCAAACACTGAAGATTTTACCAAGATTAATTTCTGTACATTTTATGAGCCAGTTGAACTTCTAATTTCTCAAGTAAATTATCAATTTTGATTGCTAACTTTTGAGAGGCGATTTATAATTTAAAACTATTACTACTCATTTTAGAATTGAAAGATAACCATTTTATTGATTTAATTAATGTTTCTGGATTTCCTCCACTCATTGATTTTACTTTATCAATGAATTCCCAATTCTCCATGTACAATTTCACCAATAAAACTACACCTTTCTTACACACTAATGAATGGTTTATGTTTTGTGTAATATGTTATTCTCAAGGGTAATTTTATGTTCGAGTGTCTCGTTTAATACAAATGGTATGAAAATTTGTGCTTTTTCTATGTCTATCTATCTGTTTGAAGGATAATGTCGTCACGTAACTCAGAATTCATTAATGATCACTGCTAATGTGTCAAGAGTATCACATTAATTACCTACCTGGTTTTGATACAAAGGATTAGTCGTACTTTCATTGCACTTTGAAGGTAAAAGCAGTTTTCCCACGCTTAGTGTTAAACGAAGGGAAGCCAATTCGCCTGCCACAAGGCAAAGAGAAAGTAAGCAGCGCTATAGGAATCCTGCCAAGCATCATACGCACGCCCGACAAAACCGACATAATTACTCATTTAAAATTCTCTTTTTTTTCACTCAACAAATTTTATTTGTGAATTCACACACACTAAAAGTTATATTCTCAAAGATTGGCCCAAACGTATGGGCCTAACTATTTTGCAAGTAACACTAACAAAACAAAAATAATACTAAACTTATGTTTAGTAATGCGCCTAACGCTTGAATGGCTAGCCCATTCCAGACCGTATTTTTATTCGAGTGTTGTTTTTTACAACCACTCTTTTAAGATAATCTTAAACTGCATTTTGCTAATCAAGTTAATACTTGCTCTTATTAGTGTGTACCATTTTTACCTAAATCTTGTGTGTTAAAAACCTTGTTATATTGCCTCACGTGCACAAATGCTAGTATTGTTTACCTATATTCACGTTGCACCTAATGTGTTTACTCATTATTTACCTTTGTTTAACTTACCTGTTTCCACATCAATTTGCTAATTGTCACTTGTACCTTGTGTAATTTTGCACATAATTATTTTTCTCTTTTTAACCTGAGCCTCCTAACTGTTCTTTTGTATATTTTGAAGTGTAGCCAGTCAAATTTTGTACCATGTAGCAGCGTCTATTTTCAATGTAACTAGGAGTTGCCAACCGAAAGAGAATTTTCTCACTAGTTTGATATTTACACCAATTAACTTATTTTATCTACGCACAAGAAAATCTACTTAATTGTTTCCGCAGTGAACTTAGCTACTCCCTTAAGGCTAGGATTCAATGTAATTCTAATCTTATATTTCCATTTTTCACTAACTTTTCAACTGCTTATTTCATTTAAAGCCTTCAACCTAATCAAATGGGATAGTTATACATTATCAGACCTTCAGCCTAATCTGTACCACAGTCCTGTACCCGAGGGTAGAGATCAGGATCCTTCAGATCCGCACGCATAAACATATGCTGTTTGGTCATTCTGGCCATTTTCATTCCTACAAACCCCCCCACCTGTTACATGGATTAAGCATGTGGGGGGCACCTGACTTCAAGAGTGAGAGAGAGAGAGAAAGAACCCAGTTGTTTCAGTTCACCGTCGAAGAGTCCAGATGCCTTAGAGAGGATGTTCGTCCTCCGCGCCTGTAACTCCTGCTAATGGAAAGAGGAAGGGGTGTGACACACCATGTGCGACAGTCCGTCATCTAGCCTCGCCATAGCCGTGGCCCCCTCCTAAGAAGAGCAGTTATGCCGTATATGCCACAGGGCGCCTTCCAAGCCAGGCCGCCCTCTCTCTACTAGTATTTTCTCTACCCACCAATAAAGAGCATGGTTCCTACCTATCTGTCTCCGGTAGCATTTTCTATTAATGCATGCAACAATTTTTAATTCTTTCCTGCTAAAATTGTTTTCCCTTTCTCTTCTAAGTTATAGTAGTTTAGCTTTAAGTGCGCTCAGGGAGGGAGGGTGTCAAAACGAGGCCAAGGCAACACAATCCCTTGCTGACACGATGCAGGTCTCCTTACATGATTTCCTTACCTTGTAGGTGTACAGTGCCATCCCTACCGCGGACTCACGCCTAACACTTGATTTTAAACCAGGTTAGAAAAATTAAAAACCGTATGAGGCTGTCTTGCACCAGTCTACTTGCCTGGTGTTACTCTGCTCGAGAGCCACAAAAACCACACACCTTCGCAGAACTTCACGTTGCCAAGAATTACCGACTTTTTCAACAGTCTTATGATGTTCAGTAGAGAGCTCTGCACTGCACGACACTGCCAGTTAGCATACCCCCGTGCTTCCAGCTACCTTGTGGCTTACTCTCAGCTATCACGGGTGCAAGTACCGCATTCTCGGGGTTGCCCTCATCCCCCGCGCTGCCGCGACTTCCGAGATATAGGTAACTATACCAGTTAGCAACTTTGGACCAGTCCTCAGCCAGGGTACAGGGGCTGGTTTGCGGGTGTTGAGCAATCAATAAAACGGGCATAAATCAGACTTGGTCGAGTTTATTCTCCAGCACACTGTATTCCCACACCTTGTCCTTTCTCTTTCCGGCTCATCACCTGTCCTAGTAAAAGACTCTTCTAGGGTTAGCCATGAGCTGATGCCTTGCTCCTTTTGATAGCTGTCTCCAAGTACAGCTTAGGAAGCCTCATTACTGCAGTTGTCTCTTGGACTACCGACTTTCCAGTAAGTGCCTGGGTCAGACTGCGACCTCATTATAGGGCTGGATGGGGCAAAGCTGCCAAACTAGGGTTAGCTCAGGCTGGGGTACGAAGAGAAAGTGGCCCAATTGACAACCAGGTATACTCCTGGAAGAAAAAGGAGGCTGCACGTCAAAGAGGGTCAACCACTAGCTCAACAAGGTCCACTTCCAACGTCCTCTGGCACGTACCATGTGCAGTATCTCCGCTGCCACCTACACCGTCAAAGACACCTATCCACGTCCGGCCAGCTAACGTTACCAGGGTAGTCAGAGCCCTAACATCACACCAGCTTACATTCCAACCAAGGCACCCACTCGCCCATCGCTCGCCTGCGCACCACCCAAAGCTCAACGCACAATTATTGACGTGGCCAAAGCCAACAACTCGGGCACCCAGGAAAAACACAGTTTGAGCGACAACAGCACTTCACAGTCGTCCAGGGGGAGAGGGGTACCTTGGCCATACCATCCAACAGCAAATCCCACTAAGGGTAAGTGGCGAGACAAGGCGACAGCAACTTTCTGGATGCTTCCAAAGTCTGTTGGAAAATTTGAAGTCCTGATTGTATTTAATTAAAAGAGTTTTGCTATATAGCGTACTTTTTACCTTGGAGACTTATTATGCAAATCAGTTCTCAGTATCTGCTAAAAAATCTGGTGATTTAACTTTTGAAAATACAGTAGAACTCCTATTTTACAATTTTCTAGGAACAAATTAAAAATGGTGAAAATTGAGTAAAACTGTAATTGGAAGGAAAAAATCAAACTTTAAGATTTCATCCTTACCAGTTTATGTTAATATAGATAAATCAACAATATAGGTTTAACATTCTGAGCTGAATGTAAATGTATAATAATTCAAGCACTGTTTTATTAAATACGTCACTTTTTTCTAGTAATGACAATTTCGGTTTTAAAAATAGTAACTAATTTTTCTCAGTATTTATAAACCGTAAGACTGTTAGCCATCTCTTCATTAAAATGTTAAGTTCTGCTTGGAAATAAATTACAGCAAAGTTTAACGTAATCCAGTTTAGATATAATTCAGTGTGTACTCCTGCCACATATTTTGTAACCACTCTCACTTTTCCCATTGTTCAGTTCAGGGGACACTTTTAATTACTTTTTTATTTAACTGGTGTAATGGTAGGTCACTGTAAATCAAAATCAGGGTTAACCTAAAAATAGATCTAATAGGCATACATTTAAATTGCAAAAGTTGTGTCAAAACTCATTTAGCTAATAACAGAAAAATAGACATTAATAGGATAACATATTCTGAGCAAAATTATATCCCAGTTGTGCATAAAAAGCCACTGAATGAGTCAAAATTAACAAAAAATCAGATTGTCATGTTGCACGTAGGCCTAACACAGTGCATAATTGAGTCCCATGTTTAAGAAAAGTGCAGCGCTGCAATCGCCACAAATAAAACACCAGAAGTGTTTTCAAATGTACTGTAATTGGTAAACATGTTCTGATTAAAATGGTGTGAACTTCAACTGATTCAGAATATTTCCTTTCTCAAGCTTATTTTGAGAACACAACACATTTTCTTTTAAAAACCGATATTTCGAAAATCAAATTAAATTACACACAAATATTTTTACTACACCTCCAGATTGCAAATGAACGAGTACTAAAAACATCAGCTAGCAGCTGTCCTTGAAACGTTTTTCTTATTGCACAAATACCTTTCACCAACCATCCCTCTTCTACAGCACACGTCTCTTAAAAGGGACATTTATAATACTGTCGCCGAGAGCAAAAACAAGTGTTACTAAGATTGTGTTTAGGCCTATCCTACTTCATTATTCTTGCCATGTGTAGTATAACAACATTGTCGAACAAGAGCGCAGTTCACAAGGGCACCATTGCTGATACGAAAAATTAATGATACTAAGATTATTGGGTTTAGGCATATGTATAAAGTAAAAAGTATTTGTAAAAAGGAAATATGGCCCAGTTAAGCTGCAAACTGGATGATATGCCCCTGGATAATTGATAGCTGACTGTATTTATGTCCACAATTTTTCAAACTAGCGTCAACAAATTAATTTTAAATTTTGTTCATCATATGAAATAAAAAAATAGTAAAATTAGAAAATCCTCAATTAATTTTATGGTATATGGCAGGAATATAACTAATTGTAAACAATGGGAATACATTGGTGTATTTAAATGGAAAATATAATTGAGAAGAATGTAAAATTAAGGCCCTGGTGTAATTCTTTTAGTACCACCCATAATTTCTGTACATCCTGCACCCAGATAAGAAAATTTGCTTTCAAATATGGATGTGCAAACTGGACATAGTAACTTGCATAGATTTTGCATAAATCAACAATTAAATTACATCTCTCTTGTGCGAAGTTCGAGAATACCATTTGCTGTCATTTTTACGTGTTTGCTACTGTATTTTATTATTTCTGTCCAGCAAACTTGATGTTAACTTTGACGCGAGGCATAATTATTTACGACTCTGCCTCATCTTCATGTGACATCACGTCACCCAGAGCGGGGTTTGAATTCAGAGCCAACCACCACACCCCTAGGCAAGGGGCACCCACTGACACGGCAGCCGAAGCAGTCTATGCCATTATGTCAGACGTAACGTGTCTCCCCACGTGCGACAAAAGCCAGCAACGAAGCCCAGCGCTGCTCCTCATCTCGCAACAATGCAACCCGCACACAAAGAAAACCGCCACTTCCAGCCTCCCCCGAGAGAATGCGGCATGTGCTGCTAGGAGAGGAGCTCACGTCTGAAGATACCCGACAAACTGAAGGACCCGCAGCCAGCCAACTATATACACTGGCGTGCAGCCCCAAAACATCAGTGGTATACTCTGCAGCTCGCTCCACCATTTCATGTGCTGGAGCTTTCTGCGTATCGCTTTCCTCACAAGAGATCAGTCAGTCTTCCAGACCTGCATCCAGCGACCTCTGAAGTCTTCGTCCCCTTACACTCACTACCACTGTGGTAGTGAACCCAGAGTCCCTTCTGGACAACAGTATAGATTAGTTAGGGTCAGTAGTTGTCATAGCTACCTAGTCTATTTCTGCTCTTGTTTAATTTTGACCTATGACCCCGTCACCTGGTTTAACGTAGTCTACTTCCGCTGGTTTCAGTACAATTGATAGCTAGGAGATAGTACAGGCCACCGTGACTATTCCTCTGAGAATAAACACGTATTTTTACCTAACCCCGTGTGCTTATTCCAGGGTTATTGTGACTTCAGATCTCGTAGACGTCAAACCCACAAAGGAGAAGCAGGAGACCGCGTCTTTAAATACACTTTGCCGAAACTAGCGAAGGACTGCAGGCTACCCTTAACCGGATGCACGTACGTCACCAAACACAACCCAGTCGACGGCCACTGGTACCTTGAACTTGGTACTCCAGTGCTTGGAACATTGTAAGGTAGAGCCAAAACCACTAGGTACACATGCGACGAAGCAGTTATACATCCAGATCAGTTAACCCACTCCATCCACAGCATTGAACTTCGCCGGTTGGAATGACAGGACTGATTGCTTCGTGTGGTAGACCTTAGTACCTTCCCGTATGCCCTTCACCCATAGAAGCGGTGCAAGGTGGAGAGTCAAGAAGGCAGCTACTGCCTCTAAACCTAGTCAGTTGCTCTGCAACCCATTGCTGTCTGCCCTCAGCAGCCCCTCCCCACAGGATCGAGCACAAGCCACCCGACAACTAGCGAAGCCTCACCTCCCTGTTCCCCCTAGCTCCCTTTTCCAGCCATTCCAGAAGATCGCCAGAGCGCCTCACCCGTTCGTAGTCCATCTTACGACAGGGACTTCCAGTACCTTTGGGTATTGTCTGTCCATACATCCAGTCTGTGATGTCCCCAGAAGCCTGCCGCCGGAGCCGACCAAGGATCTACCCCAGGTGAGACCCAAGCAAGATAACGCGACACCAGTGCCTCTGACCGGCACTATAGAACCCTTGTCCGACAGTGGCGTAATTGCCATTGCTAATAGACGTAGTGCGCCAACTCACATAATGTTACTAATACTAAATTTGTAAAAAAAAGAAAAACAGTATAAATTAGGTTATAAAATTTTTTGGGATGATGCCAATTTTAATATTTATAGCATCAAAATTATGTAAACTCTAATATTTACTCATTCTGATATTACTCTAAACAATGAACCACATCATATTCCTTCTCTTTATATCTTCATTACACAAAAAATAATATTAGATTTAATTAAATATAAATATCTACTATTTATTTCAATATTTACATACAAATAATACATGTATTAAAATTTTTTAAGTACAGAACAAGTGAACAAATAATGGCAAAGTGGAATAATGCTGTATGACAAATATAGTACACAATATCACACTGCAATTGTGTAATCCATGGCATAGAGATGTTCCAATGATTTTCACTGTAACAAGATACATATAAATAAGGAACTTCAATAAATCATTAATGTAAAAGAGACATAGACCAACACAACACAGATTTTACAAAACATTGAATGACATGATACAGAGTGTGCAAGTAACTAAAATATATCTTTTAAAACATCTAACTTGTTAATGAAGAAAATAGCAATTTTGAACCACAAACTACAATGTGCAATGACCCAGTAAAAATTCTTCAAGTTTAGAAATTACTTTAATGTGATAGCTATAAAAATCTACCACTAGATTTTCAGGTACGAGTTCAATCTTCCATGTGTATTAATTGAAAAAAATTACTGTACAGTAGACTTTCCAGTAATTTCTGAAAATTCTTATATAAGAAAACAAAAAACAGCTTCACACACGTGGGATACAAGAATGGCACTATGACATGAAAGTATACCATTTACTCTCCTTCACCATCACAAAGTTCCCGCTAGGCACCATATGCAACACCAATGCTGCCATTAACAATTTATTCAGCCAGCCTTATGTAAACTGTCTCACTAATATACGCTGTCCATGGTTAAATTAACACTTTTGATAGTTTTGCATAAGATTTACTTTTTTGTCCATTTTGTATTCTTAGGAAAGTAAATACGTTACTATTGTGCCAATTTATACTCATGTGCATAAAAAAAAACAGAAGCCAAAGTAGATCATTTTGGTGCTCAGAAATTTAAACATTGCACTTTTAAAACAACTTTTGAGACACGGAACTACCCTTTCTAGACCACTGCCAGCTTTACTGGGAACAGGGCAGCAAATATGCAGCAAACAGGGATACAAATATGATCTGTCACTGGAAGTGAACTTTCCCAAAAGAGTTTCATCAACCATGAACCTGCTGTAGTACTGGATATGATGCAACATATGACGAAAAGAACACCTAGTACACAAGTACACCTATATCCCCAAAATGGTTCTTCACCCCAAAAAAAAAATCCCTGCAAATCACATAACATGATCATGGATCAACTTTTCACCCATCTTACATACTCCTGTCATAAGTATAGAGTGGTCAAACACAAAATGGCCTGTAGTACTTAAAACTGTTGTGAAAATTCTTTTTGATACAGTACTTTGCAACTCTGCATGAATATACAGAGAAATGGAATTCCTCATGCATGTGCATGCACAAATAAACAAAACACATGCTAAACAATAATTTGTCAAAGTACTTAGGGAGATGGAAGGCAAGAACAATCACTTTCACACGTAAAAATTTTCTACCAACTGTTTATAAAACAGAATATTTAAAAAAAATTTGCACCTGTGGTTAATAAATATAAAATATTTTCTCAAACAATAAAATAATTTTCTATCCCACAAACACACTGCAAGGTTTGTTACAAGTAATAAACTGGGAATGAAATATCTGCGTTGCAGAAATATGGAGTCGGCTGTGGTGTGAACTACCACATTTTACAAATGCATCAATGGCAATTAGCAGTTTGCAGCAAGAAATTAAAATTATTCAAATTAAGAAAGCAAAAATACTGACTAGATATGCAATACCAATGCAAACTTGCACACTCCACTGAACTCTTATCGTGGCCAAATTGTACACTGCATGTGAAGTGAGAGAAATCCTATCACAAAATGTCATAAATCCATACAATCAGTTGTATAAAAATAATGACAGCTTAAAATAAAATGCAACTTTTTTTACATTATGATTGTACCACTATTTATTAAAGTTTGTGCTGTTTATAAAAGAAATTTTATTTCTCAATTGAAATACTTGCAGTATGCTACGCTTTGAAATTCTTTCGTGTTAGAGATGTATGGTCAGCTGAATTAATCTTTGAATTATCTTTCTCTACACATATTAACATTTATTAATAGAATAAAACACCCACCACTTTAATGGTCCAAATTTATCATCAGAAGTTTGCAAACAAAAATCTTTAATTCATGCAACAAAGTCAGAGATTACCAAAAGAAGATTTAGTTTCATAAGCAGGGAACATCGATTCTGAAACCAAATGTTCAAAAATGGTTAAATGCAATGTTAAATCAATTTTGCATTAAAAAAGTTGTTATAGTGGTAACTTTGGAAAACATTACAATCACAGACTACATCCCCATTATTTAACTAAACTGCCACTGTAAGAATGGCTATGGCAGTTTGCTTTTTATTTGAGATCTTGTGGTTCAAAATAGATTCTGCGATGTGGAAAACACTCCCCGTCTCATCTGCAATGTATGGTGTGCTATGTGGTGAGACGTAAATACATTAGCAGCTGGTTACTGCAGATACAAGCAGCACATAGGAAGTTACCATCATCTCACAGAAAGAGACACACAGGCAATTAATACACTTTCATCCCAGTTGCAGCCCCTTGGAAGCATTGTACACTGTGGCTACATTGAACTCCCTGCTGAATCATGGATCACTGTCAAAAGCCAGGATGTTCAGAAAAAAATTTGAAGGCAGTGTTCTGCCTGTGTCCATCATATACCACAATTACAAGAACTCAAACTTTAAGTAACTGTTTGGCATTGGGGCCAGGTGTGCACGTGGAAAGACAAACTCTCAATACTACTGCATATTGTGTCACGATTAAGCAGGACCAGATGTGCTGTAACTTTAGTGACATTTTCACCTGCAAGAGCTATACCATGCATAATTACAGATACAAAGTAATCATAAAATACATAATTTCAGCACTTAAGTCCCAACGGCAAAGTGCCTGTTTGATACGATTCAAACACGAAGGTGATGCATCTTCCAACTCACTGTGTTCCTTACCAAGGCAAGTCATTATAAAATATTTTTTTAAATAAACATAAACCCATTGAATACAGGAACTTCTGCGACACGTGTGCAATGGAAACAATTTTTTGTCTCTGTGACAAACAACTGAGCAAGTTTTCAGTACACAATTGAAAAAAAACATAGGAGCTTAAAAATAATTAAACAAATAAAAATAAAAACAATATAATTTCACTCATCGTTAAATTGTTTTTTGTATTATCTTTTTGTAAAGTGTCAGCTGATATTTGCTGTAAAATCAAAGTTAGTTAACGAAAGGGTCTGAAATTCACACTGCATACGGCACATTTACTGTACACATCTTAAAGTTCATGCTACCAGTCTTCTTTGTAGAATGAGAATACAAATTCGACTGACATGGCAGTTATATGATGATAAACAAAAACCATGTTGAAAATGTATACTATGTATTTATTATCTAACAGGGCTTCTAAAGGTAGTCTGTGCTTTTGATTTGAGAAATGAAATATGTACTAGTTTATTGCAAACACTGGAGAACGTACTTTGAGATGTCGCACCGCAATTACTTGTAATTTTGTGTTATTTTCGAAAACCTAACTATTTTCAAAGAGTAACATGTATAAATTTTGAAACAAATTGCCATAATACCTCCCAGGTTGTGGGAAGGAAGAGATAAGGGGAACGAGAAAAAACACACACAGCCACATACCACTCAAAATGGTGTAATGGTTGGTGCACTTCTGAAGTGCCAGTTCTCACATGATGTAAAAACTCATCAAAGTGTTACAGAGAAATGCTTCAATTTGCAATAAAATTTAAAACAACTGCTGTTGAAGCTTTCTCTGTCTGTATTCTGCTTTCATGAGTGCTGAGTGAATTAGACTCCATCATAAAAAATATCATTACATAAGTTGCCATCTGTAAATGTATTATCCATAAAATATAACTTACAGCTGTACAAACTGTTTTAACCTTCTCGCCACAATTAATAACCAAGTTCAACTTAGCAGGGAAAGCTTAAGCAATGCTGATTGCAAAAAAAAAAAAAAATGCTGGCAAAATTAAGGCAGCGAACCCCCCCTCCCTTCCCCTACTCCACACATTTCATGTCTGCATGTTACAGTCTTGCAAACATTTTGCAATGTCAATTTTTACATGTATTTCTACAAAAATAAAAATGCAACTGGTTGGTACAAATCACTGTTATGGCATGTATGTATTCCTGCTGTAAAACATGCCACATTGTCCACTATCAGCACGCCTTCTGTGAGTTTGTGGCATAATGGAGGGCAGGGACANGGGGGGGGGGGGTGTCAGAGGTACAATGTACCTCGTTCCCAAAGAAAACTGTAAGTGCAATATTTGTACATCCTCTCGCCATATATACAAATTCTGAGAAAACAATATCAGTAATAAAGAAATTTGGAGGGTAGTGCTATGGTGGGATGCTGCTAAAACTAAGGACATTCAAGCCATTATTAATATGCATCAGCTACTCACATTATACTTTACCTGTGCAACATACTGCCTTAATTTAGATTTGAGAGAGACAACAAAGACTAGTCCTGTTATGAGGGAATCTTTGAATTGTATAAATGAAGTGGAAAAGAAGGGCGGGGGTGAGGGCAATAGATGACCGCATTTGAAAAATGTAAAGCTACTTACCAAGTCTACAAATTCAGCTCGCCTAGGAAATTTTGTCCAACCAGAAAGACTGTTTGTATATCATCCCTAAGAACTGTAGTAAATAATGACTATGATTTACTTATGTTCTTTGAGGAGATAACTTCCTGCAGTAATAACTATCAGTACACCACAAAGGTTGTTGGACAGTTTAACAAGAGGTTAAATATATTTTGCTATAATGCTATGTTCCTTGATCTCTAAACAAACAGAAAAAAATAAGCAGTTCTTGCAAAAAGCAATGCAAATTGTAAATGGCACAAAAGCAGCAGCAAATGTAATGCTTAGTACCTCGAAGCTTAACCAGTCTGACAAAATGTATGGCGAGTAATGGAAGTTGCTGACAATACGTTCATTAGAGCAGCAGAGTACACTTGAACTTCCACTACCACAAAGGCATAACACACCCACATAATATTAACACAATGTAACACTTAAAGAGTCCCATCTGCAAAATGCAAAACATATGTAGAGAGCATTACAATATTTTGAGGTCATCAACTCAGTATTTAGAGAAACAGAACAAAGAAATCCTCAATTCAACTTTCAGAAATGCTGTAAATTACCTGAATTCTAAGGTGAAGATGCAATTAAAACTGAACATATATGAAAGAAGCATCCAGCCGTACAAACTCAACACAGATATCGAAATTACTTAACTGAGTACATGCATATAAAATTAACAAAGACATCTATCAAGAACAGATCTCAAACTCCAACAAAAAAAAATTCCAAGAACAGTCCCCAACAAAATACAGTATAATTTTTTTAATATCTTAAACAAACATAAATCTTTTACTTTTAAAATCTACTACTGTTTCAAAGATGACCACTACTATATGCAAATATGAGGGATACCCAATAACCTGCAATCTTAAAGTTTTGTTCATTAATCTTAAAAATTGCATCCAAGAGTGAACATATCGCAATCAAACATCACTGAAAACTGAATTTATATTGACAGTTGCTACCAACTTCCCAAACATATATGCTTTGCTGCATTATAACATGGTAATTTTCCGTATTTAGTGCGTAATTTCTCCAGCAATAATTTATTTCACATTTTCAAACAGAGATACAAAATTTTTACTGTTTCATGCCTCACAAAAAACTTGCATCTCCTTTTGTCATTCCAGCATTTTGAAAACCCTCATGTTACACCTGATGAGTTTATTGTTTATCGAATAATTGTTGGGAGTTCAACTAAGAATCTCGTGCAGTGGAATTCCTATCCAATTCACAGTTTTCTCAACTTTCCCAGCCATTATGACATCTTATCATTGCATGTGGTACCGTCTTCATCTTCTACTGAAAAAAAAAATATTTCGCTGCAAAAATGGAATTTAATGATGATAGACAGGTTTAACCATCTATACATCCTTCATGCTTATTCAGAAATCGGTATAATATGAACACAGACATTCTTATCAAGGAACTCATACCTAGTAAGATACCAAAGTCTCTCTGGTATGGAAAAAGTTGTGACCCAACTGCATTTCACTGTATTGTTTGTTACGTAACATATAACACGTGATTTTCTGGTGCTGAAATTGTTTGGGAAAATCAGCCACAATAAGGAAGGAGCAAAGAGGATAGAGGATTAAAAAATTTACAGTTCCACTTTGAAAAGATCTTTAACTATTTTGGAATTATTTGAACCAAACCATTTTGGATGGACTTGTCCCCCCCCCCCTTTTTTTATTTCCCCACCTCAAAAATTATACCTACACACATGATGGAAAGAGGATACAAAACAATAATTAATATTGTATCTGCTTTTTAATACTGTAACAGTAACATATATTTTACTAATAAAAAGCAAATGCATATAAGAGGTAGGAAAACAATTGATTTGCCTATATAATGCAGTACAAAGTCAATAAAAAAAAATTCCAATGGCCTGGACGAAAGTTTGAAGAGTGAACGTGTGGATTATTTCTCATTTGAGGTAAGTGATTCACACTTGATGGAGTAGCGATGGAATGCAAGGGAGGGGAAAACAAGAATGCCCTGAGAAAACCTGCTGGCCAACAGCAATGCCTACCATGTTTTCCACACGCAAAATTCTAGCTAGGTGACCCTGCCAGAAGCGAACCTGGTTCGCCTTAGTGGGAAGCAAGTAGTCTGGCACTACTACATCACCATGGTCCCTATGACAGTGCAAAATTGCAATGAAAGTAACAAGTGAACTTTTTTAATGTCAACTACACAAATTCAATACAAAGCATAATGTAATAATTTGCACATCTTTTGTTTCAATGGGTGGACCTGATACTGGTAGTAATGAGTAAAACAGCATTAACAAAATATTAAATTTCATATAACGAATGAGTAAGTACGAAACACAACACCAAATTCTCTTTGTGCTGGGCTATGTTTTGCTAAAGATGTGGTCATATTTCAAAGAAAGTTTATTAAGTTATGTTGCTTCATAAACAATACCAATTCCTATGTTTTGGAAGTTTTTTTAAACATTTTCACAGTTTGTTAGCAAATATTCACATTACGAGCTCAAGGAAAAAAATCCTCTGCAAAACCACTGGGTCAGCCAATGAAAACTGAAACACAATCGCCATGCTTGGAACCAAACAATGAAACTTGGAAAGCTCAAAATCTATCAGAAAGAATATTCTGTCTACAAGATATTCTGTGACTTGAATTTTTTTAGATAAGTTTACCGAGAAATAGGGGGCAAAAAAAATAGAAAAAGGAGAGATTGGAAAACATAAAGTAAATCATGTTAACACATCAGTTCTCCGAGCTACCACACCAGCACCATACCATAGTTACTACATATGGATGGTTTGTGTATATATTCACTACCTAAATTCTACGCCAAACTACAAATACTATATTTAAAGATATACAACCATGGTGTGGCACAATCAGGTGTCAGTGTGAAAATATGTATATATGACAAGGAACACATTTGTAAATTTAAACTACCATAAGATTTCACTTCACTTTACACACATTGTAACTAAAACACTACCTGTAGCATCAGCAATGCCATTAACTTCATAAAAAAATATCTTGGTATGACCTGTTGAGGAATCACAAACACAACTCTAATGCAGAATATATAAAAAATTTACGATGTAATATAATAACTGGCAAATGATTCTTTGGAGATGATACTTACAAGTGAAACAATTAAGCATATACATGCACACAATGAAAAATTTGATGCACAACGTTAATACAACATGCAGAAAATAGGAATAAAATACATTTACATTTCATTTTCTTTCAAATACTTGGCTTTTTCTCATTGTACCCTAATATTACATCACAATACAATATTTTTGAGCAAATTACTCCACTCGCACAGCAATAACAACAACCTAAAGTAGCCTAAGGTCTTGACAACTTCAGTAGCACAAAACTTGCAAAATATCAGCAAATTCTGTCTTTTCAGATTTCAACAGATATCGCAACAACTGTTATTGTCAACAGATTATTTTACCGCCATCAGTCAAATGTCGCTAAAACTATCACATATTGATGCGAATATCTGCACTTGTACAATTTACTGTACACTCTATAAAAGATCACACACTGGGATGTTTTATTTGCATAAATGCAAAAATAATGCATAATTTTATTGAAACCAATTTTACACACTATTTTACAAGATTCACATCACACTTCTCTATAGGGCAACTCTGATGTTGTGCTGAAGTCATCAAAGAAATGATACAGGTACTCAAACGTGGGTCTCTTATCTGGTTCTGCAGCCCAACAATCGAGCATCAGGCTGTATATAGTGTCTGGAAAATCTGGTGAGATGGGCTTAGGCATTCTGTACCCCTTCTCTACTTGCTCTATCACCTCTCGTCCATGCATGCCTGGAAAATAGACCCCATCAACATGCACTATTACATTCTTTTCAGTCAAGTATAGTTAAGCATTACTAAACTTCATGTAATGTTATAATAAAATACTTTATTAACCTGAATACAATATGGTTATTAATTACAGTTTGTATGTACTTTCATGTACTATGTTCTTCATATTTTGGCCAACTAAGAAATTTGAGATCAATATTTATGCTTGAGTAGGAATAAGCGATCAAGTGAATGAAGAGATTTGGGTGGCTCTTAACATTGAGGTCTTAAGGGCAGATGAGAGTGAAGCGAAGCGAGTATGGAGCAGCGCCGAACTGCAAGGGTGGGGGAAACGGAAGATCCCCAAGAAAACCTGCTGACCAGCGACATCGTCCGGCACGATTCCCACATACAAAAATTCGGGGATGACTCAACCAGGAATTGAACCCGGTTCACCTAGGTGGGAGGCAAGTAATCTAACCATTACACCACCGTGGGCCCTAATAAGCGATCAAAATCATCAATAATTTTTAATTGGGAATGAGTGAATATTACAGTATAAACTACTTAGTAAGTGTTTCCTAAACTGAAAACATAGGTTTGAGGTGTGGGTCAATATATACGGTCAACTCTCAAAATTACAACGTTTCACAGTTACCAACAAAATGGTTGTTATCTTGAAGGTGTCATTATTTGAATTTAGACCAATTCTAGCCCACCCTTAAACCCCGATATGCAAAAATTGCATAAATTTTACAATGTCATTTTTCTACTGCAAAATTACACTTTATATTTGTTAAATACAGTAAAATGTTTCCCATGAATTGACTTGTAAGATCTACATGCTTGTAAGATTAAATTTGACTTATTTTAATTAACCTTTACGCTCCCAAAAACTCAAAAATTGTGTCAGTGTTAAATTGTTTCTAGAACGAAAATAACATGTTGTTTTAATGAAATATTAATTAAATTTAATATTTTGACATCTTTCGAGAGAAATTATACTCTAGACAGACATACAGGTCCTCCACTTGTTGCCAAAGAAAAGCCTAAACACTGTGCCATGCAAGTTTTAGCAAGCACAAACTGCATTTTCGCTAACTACTTCCAGGAAAATCAGAGATTTCAATTTAAATATTAAGTTACCATCGCAGTTCCATTACCCGGGGTTTGTGGGCTTTATACACACACAACGCATGAGTGGTAAAAGGTAGATATCTAAAGCAGTTGTAATTAGCATGGCTAGCGTTGCTGTCACTCTGAACAAGCTGCATGCAATGTGACAGGAAACAGTTGACACGTGATGCCTAGAAGCCATAGTTTTTTCGACTCCGCATCATTACCTACGACGTCATGTTCAACTGAAGAGAGGCCAGCATCCAGACACGTGAACCACGATATCTTCAGCCTACAGAACTGGCAGGAATCCTAAGAGACGTAAGAAACCAAGGAAGCCTGAGAAGAGCACTAAACATAATTAGCCCAGCGCATACACACATATAATTACCTGAGAGAAGGAATACTAAACGCAGCAACGTAATAATATTAACCCTAAGTGACAGTCAGATACTCGCCCGCCGCATACAAATACCAAATGCAGCAATGTAAAGAGTTGCCCCTAGGCGAGCGCAGATACTCACTAATTGAACAAGAAAATCTACACCTAGCCTTTTGCAATCGCCGGGCACACGCGCAGCCAGGCCGTGCCGGCGAGGAAGAGAAAGGATGACCTGAGGTAGCCCTGGCAGATGGCATCAGAGCAAGTAGTGCAGCAGAATATAAGGCCTTGCAACGAGGAAATTGACAGTTGTTTCTGGACAGCTAACCCCAGTACCTCCCTCTGCTGGGGCTCTCTGCCAGTCACTCCTCCCTGAGGGGTCACCACAGAAGGACTACCAGTCACCACCGAAGGGCGACCAGCTACCGTCCGATTGTCCACTGCCAACTGGCAGCGATACCCCTCCGGCCAACTCCTCTTCCCTACGGAGTCACAGCCGAAGAGTCTATGCCGAAAAGTCTATTCTGGGGGCTTGCCTCAGCACAACTTGTGTTGAAAATCTCTTCCTACCCTCCTCTTGAGGAACTACTACTTGCAAAGTCATCAGCCTGCTACCAGCGACTTGCTGCCAGCCAGCTTCGAAAAGTCTACCAGTGCCCCGACCTTTGACGCCTACCATTACTCACTCACTTTAACTTGCACAGTTAGTGATACCCAGAGTCCCTTCAGGACTTAGTTTCTTTTATTTTGTCAGCCTAGATCTTGCTCTTTTTTTAATCAGACAGGCCCCTTCACCCGTCAATGTAACTTCTGAGGTTGTTGAGAGATTGATGAGTCCAGGAGATAGTATGGGCCACAGTGTCTATTCTTGACAGAATAAACACATTACATTCCAACCTCTGCATATGGTTTCTAGGTGAACGTTGTAACCTCTTACTAGCTCTGGGAGCAGCAGGGGACCGCAGTACTTGAAAATCTTTCCGAATCTAGAGTAGGACCATTGCAAGGCTGCTTCTGTCCTCTCGGCTAGCCAATCTCTCGGCAACCAACCAGACAGCTGATGAGACCTCACCTAGCAGTCCACCCCACCAGACTCTTCGGTCCCCTTATCAAGACCCCCGAAGAAACTCATCCTATTGTCCTCTGCCTACGACTGGGACTACCAATGCCACTAGAGTCCAACCAGTTGTACCCCGCGAGCCAGCAGCACCCAATCTCCAGTTGCCGGACATCGCTCACCTGCTATCCAGCCAACCAAGCACCGTGGCCACTGAGGGGCAGCCCCTGGACGCCCTTGCACCCCTGCTGCGCCAACAAGGACTTTCACATTGAACCAGCAGATGACACAGACCAAACCAACCCCAGTGAGACTCTGCAAAGGCAAACCTGTGATTGCACTCACCCCAACCATTAAGAGGACTCTCCTTGCTCCTTGCCCAACCAGATTTTGTACCAACCTGATGGCCTACCTGTCCAACCCTTCTCAAGGGACCGATTAAAGCCAAAGCAAACTCCGCCTACTAAGAGCTCTGCTCAACATCAGAACCTTGCTACCGTACGACCTTACACAGCAAATGTATAGCAGTCATGCATCACAGTGACCTTGCCAAGGTGATACAAAAGGATAGGGTGCCTGGCATTCTTTTCCACCCGGCAGCAGAGCAGTGCGCGCACCCTCCTGATCGGGACTGTTGTCTTCACACCTGGGGCCCACTGACCATGGAGCACACACTGCTTGCTGCTGCGTACTTTTAGACTGGTGGGTGATGTATTTATTAATTAACAGCTTCAACGTGCACATAATGCATGTCCCCCTTATCCTACACTGTATGCATTACACACGAGTATAACTAAACCACACATATTTAACAGTTAAAAGTTAAAATAAAAAACAGGATAAAGAAAAAAAATTATATAAATATACTCTGCATACACACATACATATTCACAAGTGCATGTAGGGGAAAGAAAACAGTTTTTACTCCAAGGATTATAATAGACTAACATGATAATATCCACCTGCCTGCAGTTTGAGGGGTCAAAATGCATGAGCTCTAACGCGCACACATCTGCAAGACAACATTATTACATAATGTTGACATGCTAACTGAATGTGTCGCTTTAGATGACACCTTGTAACCTTGTCGCGTACAAGTAACACGTAACCAAGTGTTGTGCGTAACGCAATGCTGCAATCTGCATCTTGTAATTTTTTGGTGCCCCGTCAAAGAGTGTGATGGATTTGTATCATACCTTGACGTCCGCCGGGTATGTTTGTGATGTAACGAACAAGTTGGACATCAGCTATACTGTACTTGTTCAGTCACATAAGTCCACAACGAACCAGAATTGAAGGTTAATGTTTTCACATGGACTGTATAACTGAAAGCGCCATTGCCATCCCGAGCATTAACAGAAAGTATTTCATTCTTGTGTCTATGGATTACAGTTACTTACAGTTCTGTTCATCTTTGCTGCTTCTGTGAACACATGGGTTATGTTTTTTTTAATGCTTTATCGTCTTCTTGTGACGCGTACTGGCCGTAGTTTTTTTTTTCAACTCCGCCTTATCTGTGTGCGACATCACGTCAGTACCACATCACATGGGAGTGATGTGGTACTGCCACACGAAGTTTGTGATGTTTCCTTCTGTATTTCTCTTCTTCTGTGCTGAGAATAAACTCGCGTGTCGTAACGGGGTGCACGTGGCCGTAAATAGGAATGCTGTCGTCGCCCTTCGGCTCCCTTTGGCTGTCTGGTATCTTCGTGGGTGAGCTCCTCCCTTCGCAGCACTGACTGCATTCTCTCGGGGAAGTCTGGAAGCGGAGTGGTTTTCCTTATATGGGGTTTGCATCTGCTACTCGCCTAGGGGAAGTGCTTGGCTTTTGTTGCCGGCTTCTGTTGAACGTGGAGGGCGATTAAAACTACGTGGAATCTGGCATAGTGTAGTAAACTGGTCGACTGCCATTTCCTTGGGTTGTCACTGGTTAGGAGTGCGTTGGTCAACTCTGGAGGCAAGCAGTCTCTGGTTCAAACGGGGTTTGAACCCGAGACTGCTGGCCTCCAGAACCAACCGATGCACTCCCTAGCCAGGGACAACCCAAGAAAATAGCAGTGTTGCCAGTTTACTTCACTATGCCAACCGCCACATAGTTTTAATCACCCTCCAGTCCTACAGAAACCAGAGCAAAGTAAGCCAAGCGAGCAGCAGACGCAATCTGCATACAGGGAAATAAAACCCGCCTCCAGCCTTCTCCGTGACAATGCGGTCAGCACTGCGAAGGGAAAAGCTCGCCCACAAAGATATCCGACAGCCAAAGGGAGACGCCAACCTTCCTATTTAAGGCCGCACGCACCCCAAAAACGGCAAGTTAATTCTCAGCAGCTCACTCCATCACTTCTAGAGCTCGAGCTCTCTGCCTACCACCTTACCCACGAAGGACCACCACAGTTTTCCAGAAGCCTTCAAACCAGCGACCAACGAACCCCAGAAGAAATCTTATCCTCCTTAAACTCACTCACCACTCTGGTAGTGACCCCCGAGTCCCTTCAGGACAAACAGTGTAGACAGTGGGGGAAGGGGGGCTGCGTTGATGTATGGATGAGTAACTAAACGTATGCTGGGTATTACAGTTGATTTCACTCACGTCCGTCTCGATCGCAGATTTGTTGAGGTCCAGTTGTTCTAATAAGTACTTAACACGTCTGCTCATGTTAGTTTTCCCCCAGGTCCACTTCACCTGGTTAACGTAGTTTACTTCCGCCAGTTACAGTATAAAACTGACAGCTAGGAGATAGTATGGGTCATGTGTATATTTCCATGAGGAATAAACACGTTTTCTTAAAGCAACCCCATGTACTTATTCTACGGTGATTGTTCTTAACCTTAAACCCTGAAGACATCAACCCACCAAGGAGAAGTAGGAGACCGCAGTTTGACTTGATTGCCGGAACTAGTATAGCACTGCGGGCTATCCTTAATCTGGCGCACGTACGTCATCAAACACAACCCCTTTGGCAGCCATCCGTACCTTGAAACAAGCACTTCTGTAATTGGAACATCGCAAGGTCGAGCCACAACCACTAGGAATACACGCGATTAAGCTTCTAAGACATCCAGATCAGCTAACCCTCTCCATCCACGGCATTGAACTTCACGGGTTGGAGTGCCTGGACTGATTCTGAGTGGCCTCACCTCTTCTGGTTACACTTTAGCCAGGGACTTATTGCCTGTTCCTACTTCAATCATAGTACCTTGACCATGCCATTCACTCATAGAAGCAGTGCAAGGTGAATGCTTAAGAAGCCAGCTGCTGCCTCCAAACCTACCTTGTTCTGCAACCCCTTGCCTTCTGTCTTCAGGAGCCCCTCACCATGGGAACGAGCTCGAGCCGCCCGCCAACTGGAGAGGCTTCACCTCCCAATTCTCCCTAGTGCCTTATTCAAGCCTCCCCACAAGACCGCCGGAGTACCACACCCCATCGTAGTCTGACTATGTCAAGGCTTAGCAGTTGCACTGGGCATTGCCAGCCGGGGTCTTCCGCAGCCACAGCTGACCGTCTCAATCTACAAGACATCCAGACCAGCATTTCTGGGCCACAGTTCCAGGAGGAGCAGTACGCCAGCCACTCTGAGACAGGAAGCAGCAGCCAGCCACTGACGTCCACACACCGTTCTACCGCGGGTGAGACCCATCACAGGTAAACCAACACCAGTGCATAAATCGTCCATATGTTAAGACGATCAGCGTCGTACCAGACTACATACCTCTCTAACCTTGTACCGGGACAAGATCAAAACCAAGCGTATCATTATTCAAACTCCTCTGCAGTAAGTTTGTCTAGCCAGTGTTACTGACCATCACCAAGTGAACCCTTGTTGGAGCGTGACATAATTGCAACCTATAGGCGTCACGCGTCACTTGAAAGTACTGCATGGAAATTTACGAGGGTCAGTCAGAAAGTAATACAGTTTATTTTTTTCTGCTTCAATACTTTGCTATTTTGGATAATGTGAATTTGGCACGATTTCACAAACCTTCTCCTACAGTCCACTACAGTAACTGCGTTCTACATCAACAGATGGCTACACTACATAAGTTTAAAATATGGCTGACATTGACGTATGTATAAGACAATGATCTGTGATTGAATTCCTGAATGTGGAAGGTGAAACACCCATTCACATTAATGAAAGGCTGAAGGTGTACGGAGATGCAACAGTAGATGTCAGCACCATTAGGCGATGGGTTCATTGCTGTACAGAAGCTGAAGAGGAAGCACAGTTGGCTGATGCAACACGGAGCGGCCGGCCGGCGGATTGGTGAGGAGGAATACTGAGGATTGCAGGGAATTGGTGAGGATTTGTGAGAAGGATAACTGATGATTGCAGAGGATTACTGAGCACGGTGGTACTAACGAAGGATTGGTGAGGATTGTGGAGGAGGATTGGTGAGGATTCTACACCCCTCCTCCACAATCTTCAACAATCCCCACCAATGTGCATCAATCCCCACCAATGCGCATCAATCCCCACCAATGCACATCAATCCTCAGCTGTCATCACCAATCCTCAGTAATCCTCTTCATCAATACTCAGCAATCCCCACAACCCTCACTAATCCTTAGCACATGGATGATCTCGTTGACATGCTGGATGTTGTGTGGAGTCACTGCAGTCGCCAGCCGGCCGCTCCATGTTGCAATAGCCAACTGTGTTTAGCCTTCAGCTTCTGTACAGCAATGAACGCATCGCCTAACAGTGTTGACATATACAGTACTGTTGCATCTCCATACACCTTCTTTAGCCTTTCATGAATGTGAATGGGTGTTTCTTCGTCTACATTCAGGAATTCAATCACAAAATGCTGTCTTATACGTACATTGATATCAGCCATTTCCTAAACTGACAGGTGCAAAACTTATTTCCAGGGATAATGCTATCTCTTGAAGACATATAAATGCAATAACATACTTACTTACCTTAAAATTTTAATGGAGGAAACTAAAAATTTTACTTCAAATGCATTAATTTCAGTACAAGTATTTCCAATTAAAGAAGAAATTGCTGATTTAACTAATGAGCCTACTTTCCTCTACATGAGTGCAATTAATTTTTAAATAAGTTCTTAAAAGTTGAGGTAGGAAGGACTTGTCTCATTGACAGAAATATCATTACAGATGAAACCAGAAACATATGCAACAGTAGTGAGAAAATTACAAATATATGCATGCCTTCCCAGGATTCAAAGCAGGAAAACCTCATACCATAAGCTAGCGTGCAGTCAACTACACTACGGAGATTGGATTCAGGGCATCAACTTCAGATTTAATCAGTCTAATTTTTTTAATGATAAGGTTTACCAACATAAAATGAGCCACTTACAACATACAAGTTTAAGTGGCATAACATAGTGCTACTTGTGATTTGTTGGAGATCTGTTGATTTGAAGCAGAGATAAGGCATAAAAAACTTTACTTTCTTATTTGGTGCTATTGTACAAAATTGCCAAAAAAAAAAAAAAGAGGCTCTGTATACGATGCTTCTAATCTATAATGTCAACATACAAAGTTTGGTTGAATTTGGTTAAATTGTTTAAAATATGTGACAAAATTATTTCAATTATTTATGAAGTTACCATTTTGAACATCATTGTCTAACTCACTTAAATCATGTAAGTTTACATGGCCTTCTGTAGCATTTATGGTGTGCACAATTTGGTAGAAATTATTCCAGAAATATGGTAAATTCAATTTTTTCAACTGGCACTATTTCGCAAGATTGAAAAAATTGTATCTGTGTGCATAACTGACGTTTCTAATTAATACTGTTACTGTACAAAATTTGTTTGAATTTTGTTGAATTATTTTATAGATACAACATAGTAAATTAAATTATTTATATTAACACCATTAAAAAAAGGACTGCCACTTCTGAAATATGTCAGTTTACATATCAAAATGTAGCACTACTCGCGTGTAACATTTAGTGAGAATCAGTTAATTCTTCCTTGAGTTTTTGCATAAAACCTATATATTTTTCATATAACTATCTTCATAAATGGAGGACAATAAAGTTATGTATTAGCACATTTGATGAATGTATACTGGCAGTATACAAAGTTAAGTTAAAATTGATTACAAAGTTTTGTAGATACAGCAGCACACTAAGCTAAAATGATTTTATAGCTACCATTTTGAAAATAAGTGTGTGTCACACACACATGCACACACACATGGCCTATCACAGTACGACTTCTTTGCCAAATTTGATAAGAATGGGTTGATTGAGATATTACACAAAAACTTAATTTTTTCATGTGGCATATCTTACAACATAGCAGACAAAAGATGCTCGTATGTGGATGCATTTGATAGCTGTTTGGAAATTAAACGCCCAAACTACGGGAGGTGATTCCTTATGAAAAATAAAGTTGATAATATACAGGACACCATATGCCTAAACTGTATATTAAAGAAGATATAAGTTTGTGAAAATTGGGTTTTGAAAACGTATTTTTGCAGAATGCTTTGTACTTTCTGTCAGTGGCAGGGATGGTGGAGATTTACTCGCAGTAAGACCCACACGGTCGAATGGGGAACACCTATTTTGCACAGTATGGAGCTAGTACTAGTGGATGGCACATCGTCTATATACAGACATACTGCTTCCTCAAGCAGAACAAAGCGCATAGACCAGAGACGGCCAGCATTACGCATTATTCTCTGCAACATGGAAAGCATATATAAACTTTCTGCTGCAGACTTTGTAAGCGTTGTACAAGGCATTCTGCGAAAATACATTTTCAAAAGCCAATATTCACAGGCTCATGTCTCTTAATATTCTGTTTAGGTATACAGTGTACTATATATTTATGACTTTACTTTCCATACGGAATAATCACCACTTGTAGTTTAGGCGTTTCATTTCCCAACAGCCTGTATATTGCCAGCATAAAAAATATAGTTAGAATTGTTATATGGTTTCGACGATAAAGCATACTAAACTAAAATAGCTATAAAACCACAATTTTTAAAATAAGTGTTTGACGTTCTTAAATATACAAACTTACACCATCTGTTGCAGAACTATTTGTTTGCCAAATTTGATAGGAATCAGTCAATCGTTTCCAGAGATATGGCATAACAGGTTTATTTACTCACGTAGTGCTATCTAACAAAATGGCTGACCAAAGTGGCTATGTGTTGGCATATATTATGCTTGTAATAGACACTTTCAGCACACAAAATTTGGTCGAAATTGTTATGGTATGGTAGATATACCAAATAAACCTAAAATATTTGTATGAACACCATTTTGAAAAAAGTACTTAATCAAGTTCAATCAATTATGTTTATCTGGCCTATTATAATATTACTTGCATGTCAAATCGATTCAATAGTTTTAGAGTTAAAATTTAAAATCTTTTTATTTATTTTTTATTTGGTGCTATCTTCTGAAATAGCTGATCAACAACAATATCCATTTTAAAATTTAATGCTTACGCTATGCTCTGCCAGCATACAAAATTTGGTTTAAATCACTTAAATGGTTCCTAAATACTATTTATTACAATACACTAAATATTACAATTGCTGCCATTTTGAAAGTAAGTGCCCAGTTTGGGCGAAAACTAAAAAAAAACAGGCGTCCTTACTAAGTGCTATATGTGTACAGAGTTTGGTGAGATTCGGTTGATGCATTCAAAAACTGAAAAGAGCGGGAAGACATTGAGATTCTGCGAGGGAGGGGAGGGGGGTTGCAAACCCAGACAGACCCACACGCATGCACACACACAGAGGAAGAAAGTGAACCAATAAGCGCTAGAAACTGTAAACAGCAAGTGGCAGCACTATTTTTAATTGCATTTATATATTTAGTTACTGCAATTTGATAATACATTGCACTAAATCTGATCACTCTGAAAACTGTTTAACTATGTGCTCACATATCTTTATTTTCTTATGAATGTTGAGAAATAAATACAAAAAATTTGCTATATCCATTATTATTTGGTTTACTCTCATTTTTAATGATATGACTTTTTATACAAACCATATAAACAGGGGATGGATGCTCAAAAACTGATGATGAGCATCATAAAAAATATTTTTTTTCAAATCAGCAATAACAGTTTACCTACCTTCGGAGACAAGAAAACCTCAGTCAACAGAATAATGCATATAACAATTTAAAAATCATCAAATCTTACCAGGATATGGAACTTGGCCATAGGTAAACAGCTCCATCAAAAGAATTCCAAATGACCACACATCAGATTTAATAGAGAATCTGCCATACACAATAGCCTCTGGTGCCGTCCATTTCACGGGAAAACGTGAGCCTGCAAAATAGTTTTCACGTGTCACAACCAAATGATGTTTCCATTAACAGCATCCTGACACATGAATAAAAGTTTTTACACATTCTAGAATATAACTGCTAGTTACTACTGCAGTCAGTAGCATCACAATATTACCATGTCACACTATTCTGTATAAAATATTAAAACGTCTCGTTCATGTCCTACTAAGGCACCTGTTTACAATCTTAAACTTAAATTCAATAAAAAAATTCAAAAACAACGGTTTTTCTTCAACAAAAAAAAAACTAAGGTTTACTGAAATTAAAATTGAACAGAACATTAATTAATTCCTCCCCAACCAGAGTGTAAAATTTCCCTGATCTATACTTATTCCCCTTCTTCTGCCATAAATATAAAAACAGTTAATAATCCCAAAATTCTAGAGCTTATGTTCTAAAAACAACAGAGCACATGTATCTAACACAAAAAAAAATTGTCATGCTGAAAGAGCAGCTGATACCAGCTGTTGGTTTACATTAGAAAAAATAAGCCCATAATTCAACATAACGTGAATAGCACTTAAAGAAGAATACCTAAAGTGTCACGTTTGTTACCTACACACATGTGACTTATCTCTGCATTGTGTATTACCATTAAAGGGCAGGTAGGACATAAATTAACATTTAACATATTAGAATAAAACCTTGTTAATTAAAATTTCTTTAATACAAAGTTCTCAGTAATACAAAATTGTTTCCTTTCCCCTTGGAGTGAAATAAGAAATTTAATAATAATTTGTGTGCTTAATAATAAATATTTGTTATTTGAGTTACAATGTAATGTCAAGCCCACTGGTAATGAGAAGTGACGCTGGTGTTAATGTTTGCTATCCAATATGCAAAATTACAATAAAAATTGCAATTCTTTAAAAATTGTTTTTATAATTGTTGCTTACACCTATTAATACAAAACCAATTACATAACGAACTCCATAAATGCAGGTCCATTGAGGTTTGTGTTAAAGAAGTTTAACTGTAACAAGAAGTTTCTGGAAGAAAAGATAGAAAACCTAATAAATGTGAATGTCATTTATATGATTCTGCATACTTTAAAGAGATTACTTATTTTTCGAGAGAGAGAATTTCTGCCAAGACATTACATAAAACACTTAAAGAGGGTTTCCATGTGTGAAAGAGCTACAGGATTACTATTAACTGGTAGACCCCTGATTTTGCAAATGTCCACGGTTCCTGAGCACACTGTCGCAACAAGAAAACCAACTAATTTTAACTCCAAAAAATAAAGTTTAAAGTGCATTTTTCACAGAAAGTTCATGTTTAACCATCTTTGACATAAAACCATGTTTTTGAAATTAAATACATTTTAAATTTAATAAGCAGATGTTTACCGAATAAACTGATAATCCAGACATGTGCAAGAACCTCCCCTTGTCAAAAATGTTGCATGGTGCGTAAGTTTTACCAAGCGCAAAGTCCATTTTCAGTAGCTTCTTGCAAGAAAATTGGAGCATTTGTTATTAAAATATTAATTAATTTTAATAGAGACATGTCTTCTGAATAAAGTGACAATCTGGAAGGGCATATATGACAACCCTTGGTCACCAAATAATGCATTAAGCACCTATCCAGAGTATCGCGTTAACTCATAGCAAGTGCCAAGTGGAATCTTGATGGAAGAATCAGAGGATGCGGTTTTGAAATATTAATTACTGATGGTCACACAGAAACAAATCTTGATGAGCCTACTTATTCACTGCTGCCACAAAAATTAAGTGTTTTATGAATGAAATATAAATCACTTCAAAAGGTAGACATCTTCCAAATAAAACCACCTGTACAATGCATGATCTCCAGTGTGCAGTTACCAAGAAGTGCAAAGAGAACTTGTGAAAATCCTACTTGGAGGGATAAGCTTTGGCTGTCCTTGGGCTCTGTAGGACAACCACGTGGCATTTATTGGAACGCTTTTTCCGAGCCTTGAGCATGTAGTTGTGGCAGTGAACACTGCATGGCGCTAGAAGCAAATTCTAAACATTGTCAGCACACACTAGCATCTGCGGACAAAATTTTGTGCTGTCTGTGCCGTGGAATTTCACCCTGTCCTCCAATGGATGGTTAAACCAGTTTTTGTTGAACAGAGTTGCTTTGACGAAATTACTGACAAAATATATTCAAACATTTATCATTTCCTTCCTATATTGATTCAACCGATCCAGATATAAATTATAAAATGTTTTCTTTCGTATACATAATTTCATATAGTAATAATGCAGTAATTAAATTGGGACATTTGGTTTATTTCATTTTGTTTTACGAGGAATTGTAATTGCTTATCAGTATTTGAAGTTTTCGCAGTGTTAGAATGTCTATCTGTCATGCATTTGCTTTTTATAAAATCGTAGTCGAGGTTGCGTCAGCAATCGGAGATAAAGCTTTTTTTTCCTTCAGGAATGTTCTAGAAATTTGATTATTTTTACTACGACACAGTTTGGCATGGCTTGGAGAGGTGGTTGTGACGGAGGTCGCACGGTATTCCAAAGGGATTCCGTACCACGCCATGGCCTTATTTCGTAAGTTTTTGGCACCCTGGTGTGAGGAGTGGGGGTAGTGCGCGTGGCAACTTTAACTCAGAGCGCCTGCCTCTCGCTAACAGTCAACCACCAGCTCTAGCAGAAGACACATCGAACGGGGCAAATTTTGTTCACACCGGCAAGCACCCGTGAACTTCATTTCTTTTATTTTTTTTGCTTCAATTTTTTGGACAAACTTAATTATACTAAATTATTTCTGCTAGTGTGAGAGGTCACTAGGGTGCCAGGAAGGAACTGACGTCCCTCCTCCCTTCGTAATTTTCTCTCGCAATGTGAGTTTTGAGTTAACGTGAATCACAAATAAACTACTGCAGCACTGTTCTTTGCTCGTCTGACTAGTTAAGCTGACTGTTCGTAACTCTGCATAAATGGAAGATTGTGAACTGTTTATTTTGAACTTGAAATAAAAATACGGAGGAAATAATCCAAGACTTGAATTATTAATTTTATTTATAATATGGCACCTTTATTTAAGTTTTATGTCTATACCGAGTAAATAAAACCAAGCTGTGATTTCCAGTCATCAATTCTGACATCTGCAACATTATTTACAAAAATAGATGCCCAGCTACGGGGCCATAATAGTAAACACACCTGATTATGCTGTGTTTACAAACATGGTAGCAGCACATCATCAACTACAAGTCACCGGCAGTTCTGAACGAGTCTGCGATCAATGAGCGACACTAAGCGGCAGTTCCAGTGTTCCATATAACAAAAAAGGATCCAGGTACTGAACAACCGACTACAATCACCAATGCGCCTGTTCCAGCAGCGTACAACGGTAATAATTCAGCACTCCACATCGGGGAATTCAGCAATAAAGCCACCAGTCCAAGTAAATTCGTCACAATTTATTTTGTTTATTTTGGTGTACAGGTTATGTTGTTAATATTTACCAATGTCGTTAAAGTATCTGTTCAATGTCGGCACTTAATCCAGACTTGGTCAAATTCGAAATAAATATGGCACAGTTTTTAAATAATATCGTAAATGTAAGTTCTAAAAATGAAACTCAGCGTACATGGTTAGAAATTTACAATATTCTGTTGTCTTTACAGAAGGAAATTCAGGAGTTTAAGGAAGAAATTTGGGCAATCGGACAAGGGTTGAAACCGGAAGTTAAACAAGAAAGTAAAGGGTTGAAACATGAATTAATACAAGAAATTAGGCAGAAAAAAGTCAGGAAAAAATTACAGGATTAGTAACAAGGGTAGAAAGTTGGGGGGTTGAATTGGAAAATATTAGGTTAGAAAATGTACCCACATTAACTGCCCCAAGTGATACTATAGATATTATTTTACAGAATCAGTTTGAAATTGCTAACTGCAATGATGTAAACAAAGAAGTTATTACTGATTGCTACAATGTAAGTGAAAATCGCCATACTGAATGTAGAAAGGTTTTAGGTTACTCAGTTCCTTTAAGTGAAATTCAATTGCAGCAGCAGATAGATAATTTTGAGAAGAGAGTACCTAACTGTTTTGAATTAAATGCACCAATGAGAGATTTAGCAACGGAAGAGAGACCTCAGGTTTGGGGGGTGAAACAAGATGCTTATAATGAATTAGAGCTGCAATTAGGATCAGTTGTTATGTTGCACCAGTCAGGGTTTGTTGAGAGCACAGTGCAACTAGTACAGGGTTATTGTGAGAGTGGGAGGTACCCTAGAGTGAAACAACATGATGTTCCAGGTAAAGGTAAAACAAATTCACAAAATTGTAAGACAATCGCACACTTGTTTACTGTCCATAATGCATTGTTCAGGAAAAATTTTGTACGCCAAAAGAAAAGATTTACACACACTGTCAGAAAAACAGTGAAGAAAAAGAAAAGAAAAAAGGGGTAGATTTAAGACAGTAGGGAAAAAGGAAAAGAGTGAAGTAAAGTAGGAAGAAATTTGTGAGGAAAAAGGAGAAAAGAAATTAATAAAGGCAGGCAGACTGCACCTTAGGTTAATAAAATAGGTGCTTATTTTCTAAATATTTTTCTTGTAGAGTAATTAATGTAAGAGTGAAAGATTTTTATTTTGAGTAAAAATTATTTTTGTTATATGAAGGACCATAAGAGATTGAAGAGAAAGTAGGTCACGATGTAACAATAAATGGGGTAAATTATCATATTTACTTTCTCAAGCCCTGGGATAGGCAACAATGAATGACGTATTAGATTATTGTGGTTAGTGAAAGGTTTCAGACTTTCTGGCCTGTAAATGGTTATTTTGTAAGTACTTTTTATCGTGAAACAAAAAATTGTTGTTTTCACGTATTTTAAAACGAAATGTTTAATAAATTATCATTGTATTAATGTACGATACTAGTGTTTAAAAAGTGTAGCAGTGCCAGAAAGTAGCAGAGGTGTGGTAAAGAAGAACAAGGAACTATTAGGCGAAGGGGTCGAGTATTTATATATGAATCAATGCTGTCTATCATCATGCACAGGATAGTTCATGATCATGTGAGGATGTTTGAGTAGTTAAGAGGTGAAAGGAAAAGAATAAATAAGGATGACGTAAGTACAGCAGTACAGTGTATGGAAGGTTTTAAGGAGAGAAAAGTAAAGTTACAACGAAAGAAATACAGAGTTATAAAGACATGAGAGCAAAAAATATAATTTTTATGTTTAAGTAATGTTATCAAGAACATTAAAAATAATGTGATAATGTAAAGAACATTTAACTGTAATAGTATCATCCTATGTATTTTAATCTGTACTTATTCAGTGCTGAATAGATTGCAACTTGTTGCAAACTTTATTATATTTTTTTGCAAATCTTTGATTTAATACAAAAGTGATAATTTCAGGAAATGGATATATCATAATTATAATGTATCACCAGTTGTATTATTCAAACTATATTAGCAGTAGTATAATTTACTAATGTAACATTTTTTTATAAATTTTTGACAAAAAAAAAATATTAACAAAATTATTTTAATATATTCCTTTTTCTCATTGTTAAATATTGGTATAGTATGATCAAAAGAAAAGTTTTTGTTTTTGTGAAGATTGCGTTTGGTTAACTGAAGTATACAAAATCTAACTGTATATTGTAAATAATGATGAATGTCAGGGGGAGAAAGGAGAAGTTGACGCGTGCCATATTCAGCGTAGAAACTCAGCTGTCACAACGCATGCCATAACCCACCCCCCTCCTGCAAGGGAACCCCAGTAGCCACCTGCCTCAGGACACGTGGCAACAATTAACGCCTGCGGCGAAGCCAGGCCTGCCCAAGGGAAGCAGTCACACGTGTCAAGGTTGAGGCGCGTGTCCCCTCCACCCCAACAGCCAACCCCGTGAAACTTTTACACGCCAAAGAAGGACGAGATAGTCTGGCGATTTCCGCCCACGAGAGAATTAAAAACACGTGCTGAAGGGTGATACGCACCGAGAAAAAGCTGACAGGGTTTGTCAGTTGCACCGCAGATCACCCCCTTCCCTCTCCACCAGCAAGAGCCTTGGCACGTGGAGGATGAGGCAATTGTTTGGCACCTCCCACCTCCCCTTTCCCTAACAAGGGAAGACACAAGTACGGTTCTAAGGGGGGATGGCAATAGTTTTAAAAGCCAATTTGTGAGACAAGGGGGGAGGATTTACGTGAGATCAGTCGGCCAGTCAGTTAGAATCGCGCGCCGAGAGAGGGAGTCGTCCGTCGCGATGCCAAGAGCCGGGGGGTCGGACCCTGGCAGAGTTAGTCACGTTAGGCACGTCAGTTGAAGTAAGTAAGTCAGTCAGATACATGAGTATCGGGACAGTTAACCAGCAACTCCGCACACCGAGAGTCAGTTCGCAGAGACAGTCAGCCAGTGATACCCCGTCGCCGGAAAGAGACGAGCGACAGGTGGCGCGGCGTTCAGAAGCGCCACACCGGGACGCGCATGGCGTCAGGCATCTGGAGCCGGATCGCAGACGTCAGCAGTGCCAGTTACAACCCTAAGCCGAGAACGGGAGCCGAGTGGTGAACTTCAACGAGGAGCGCAACGTCGAGCGAGTGGGAGTAGTCCAGTGCAACCCCGCGCCGAGAAGGCGGATGCCAGGGTGGGGGCCCGCCAAAGATCCCTCACCGGGACGTGGGAGTCAGTCAGCCAACGCCGAAGGAGGAAGCCAGCTGAGTGCAGCAAGCCAACGACAGTCAGTCCGAGGGCCTATATAAGGGCCACCCAACTCACCAGAATGCAAGTTACCGCCAGAGCAGCACCAAACAGCAGAATACAGTTAAGTAACAACGTCGCCACTCGGGGACGTGTCCTGTCACCTAGCGTCCCCCAAGATGTCGGAAACGTAGCCAGAACACTGTAATATATATATGAGCAATGAATATTAACAAGTTCGTTTTTCCACTTGTTAAAAAAATTTAGATTTCAATTTTTAAAAAAATAATTTTGGAAGTTTGTTGGAAGTTAACTTGAAATTACGATGGATGTTGATGTAGGAGTTCTAATGAAGTAGCAATTCTGAATAATACAAAATGTAACTATTTGGTAGGGNGGGGGGGGGGGGAGAGATGACAATCTTAAAAATCAGATGAAAATTACTTAACAGTTACACTGCAAGTTAATGTAAGAATAGTAATGAATGACTATAATTTTACTGCTATTTTGCAAATCCAAAGTTGACAAATCTGAGTAATGAAGAAAAAAATTTGAGAATGACATAATTTGTTCCAAAATACAAAGGTTGAGGTGTTGTAATGTGATGGGCTTGAATACAGACATGCAGTGGTAAGATGTTGCTCCAGTTTTTATGGTATTCTTGGATCATTAACACAAAGAGGGAGTTTTTTTTTTTTTTTGGTTGTGACAGGTCTGGGGCCCTTTTTGTCAGCACTAGCCTAATGGATAAGGCAGTAGCTTTTTGTAATTTTGGGCAGACCTCGGTCCCCTTTATAAGTGTTGTGTGCTGATCCCAGTGAGGAACCAGAGTAATGAGCATTCTACCTATAAGGAATCATCATTGGCTTACATTGTATATACACCCTCAACCACAACTTAGAAATAAAATTTGACTGTAATTGTAATATGCATAAGTGGTATGTGTCATTTTCTTGCAGCATTCCAGTAGAATCTTAAGTTGCTCTTCTTTAACATGTGAAGTGAATATTTTTCCTCAGGTGATTGAGTTTGATTATCAAATTGTTAACTTAAATTGTTTGTGAAGAACAGAGTCGCTGTAGTCTGCAGAGTAGCAGCAAACAAAATAGGTTTCAATTTGTGAAAGGTTTCTCCAAAATCTCTCCTAAACGAAGGGGGGTAATGTAATGAAGCAGTTTATAATAATTAAATAGGGATATTTAGTTAATTTCTTTTGTTTTTCAAGGAATTATAATAGCTTATCAGTATTTGAAGTTTTGGCCTTGTTAGAATGTTTATCTGCCATGCGTTTGCTTTTCTAAAATCGTAGTGAAATCCTTCGAGAAAGTTCTAGAAATTTAATTATTTTTGCTACGATGCAATTCGGCATGACATGGGGAAGTGGTTGCGACTGGTTTCCCATGGTATTCCAAAGGGATTCCATACCACGCCATGGCACCCTGATGCGAGGAATGGGGGTACGACGCATGGCGACTTTAACACTGAGCACCTGCTGCCCGCTAACAGTTGTCAACTAGCTCTCAGAAGAGACACGTCAAGTGTGGCAAATTTCGTCCACACCGGAAAGCACCTGTGACCTTCTCTTCTTTTATTTTTTTTAACTTCAATTTTTCGGACAAACTTAATTATACTAAATTATTTCTACCTGTCTGGGAGGTCGTTAAGGTGCCAAGAGGGAACTGACGTGCCTCTTGCCTTCGTAATTTTCTCCCGTGATGCGAGTTTTGAGTGACGTGAATAACAAATGAACTACTGCGGCAGTGTTCTTTGCTCGTCTGACTCATTAAGCTGACTGTTCGTGACTGCAGTAATGGAAGATTATGAACTGTTTATTTTGAACTTAAAATAAAAATACGGAGGAAATAATCTGAGACTTGAATTCTTTATTTTTAATATGGCACCATTATTTAAGTTTCATGTCTCTACCGAGTGAGTAAAACCGAGCTGTGATTTTCAGTCATCAATTCTGACGTCCGTGACATTACAATCTTTCTGTCATAAACAACATAATTCTAAACATCACATACTCCCAATGTTTTATATTCCTCCAATAATGAAAAACGTCTTAAAGATTATATCTCTTGCAGTTATAAAATCCTGGTTCCTGTATTATTTTCAAAATAAAACCTCTCATTCATACTAAAATATATTTTATGCCGATATCGGCTCTCAAAATCTCATTGTTAAGAGCCGCCCAAATCTCTTCACTCACTCACTTTTCACTGATAGTATCGTCCAATAAGTGCTATACATTTAACCTCACCAAGCAGTATCATTTCAAGATGTTTTGCACATAAATTTCTTTTGTAATGTAAATGTATTCAATAATTGTTTCATTTTAAGGTATAAGGTTGAAATGTCATTATAATATCTGACAAACAATATCTTTGATTTGTAAAATAGTCATAAGACATATATATCATGAAAAACATAGGCTTTACCTCCGTTTAAGAATAACGGCTTAACACAGAATAATTGTCCTGGTCATTTAGAAGAATTTTTTGTTTTGCCAAGAAAAACCCTCAAAAAAGAGAGCAATTTGTTACATTGTTAAAGGACTTATTTTTGTAGTTATTTTTGACATGTCAAGTGCTTTTCGAAGATATGGCATTGTATTCACCCAATAACATTTGCTCTTTTGAAAAAACTCTTTTGTAACTTATGTTGCTGTTATACTGTGTGAAGTTACAATAATTAAAATGAATGATTATGCAGAGATGTCGTGAGTTCGTGCGTGTGATGCTTAGCAGAATTCCTACTAAGCCGCTTACTTTCTCTTTGCTCGTGGTGTCTAACTGCAATGTAATGACGCTAGGCAAATTGGCTTTCTTTTGTTTAACACTAAGCATGGGAAAAATGCTTTTATCTTTAAAATTCAATGAAAGAGTGTGATTCTTTATTATCCTTTTGCATGTAGATATAAATAAAAAACAAAATCTCATAACCTTTGTATGAAATTAAAACACTCAAAACATAAAATACCCTTGAGAATAAAATATTAAAACTAATTTCAAATACTACACAAAACTTAAATCTTCAATTTGGTGTGTGAAAAATGTAGTTTCATCGCAAAAATGATTAGTGAAAAATTGAGAATTCAATGATAAATGAAAATATCCAGTGCAGATAATCCAAAAATATTAATTACATCAATAAAAAAAATTTATGTCCTTCAATTAAGAAAAAAAGTTGTGATAGATTTGAATACTAAATCACCTTTCAAAAATTAGCAATCAAAATTCATAATTTATGCAAATGAATGAATGCATGTGCGTGTGCATACACACATACGTATATAAAAATTAAATCTTTATCTAATGACAGTAATAACAATGTGTTAGGTCTCCAAGCAGACTATTTAAGTAAGTGACAATCACAAAAGTTAAGTAGTTTCAAGTTTACCAAACTTAGCAACATCCCTGTTTTACCCAATTAGACTGATTGAGGAGCAGTTTACATGATGAACTAAAATAAACATATATTTAAAAGAGCACACACATCCATGGCAAGTCCCAGATTCGCACCCAGAACTTCATGGTCTAAAGCACCTCCAGAATGAGGGTCGCTTTGCACTACAAAAGTAAACACAGGTTAACAAACGAAAGGCGAATACAGTGCACAATGTTGTGCATGAGCTTGCACAATGCACCTCCACATGATGATGGGTAGCTTACCTTGCCTGGGGCAGTAATCTTCATCCGTAATAATACGTGCTAAACCAAAGTCACATATCTTCGCCATGTTGTTCTCACCAATCAGAACATTTCTCGCAGCCAAGTCCCTGTGGATAAGTTGCTTACCTTCCAAATACTTCATGCCACTTGCAACCTGTCAGAAAATAACCCACACAGTGAAATCTGTTTATCTTAAAAATAAGTTAGATTAAAAAAAAAAAAAAAAGAGGGTTAGGAAAAAGACTCCAGTACAATCAAAATACAGTACACACTTATTATTCATACATTCTGCTGGTGTGTGTTGATTGTGGTACAGAATGGCTAATGTCACAGGCTGTTCACAATTTACTTATATACTTTTTAAATCAAACTTTCAATAAATGCATATAATGTAACTCAGGTTGGCAAGAAGGGATTACGGTGACTTCAATGCAGACATCACGGAAAACTTTACACTTTCATGTGCACCTAAAATATAATTTCAAATGTCATATTATGATGATCCATGTAAGCACTCAGAAAAGAGATGTAATTTTTCACATTGGAAACTCCTAAAATGCAGGTTATTCTGGTGTATTTATGTTATAACTTTCATGTGCTCCAGAGAAGAATATGGAAGTTTAGCACTTGTGATTTGGTTAATGTGAAATATAGAGAAACTATGTTTATTCGTGAAATTCTGTAATAATTCTCCTATTCATGAAAGAGAAACGAAATTGCTCATTAAAATGTTTCCGAAACCACAGTGCTAAGCTTCTTTTACCGTGAACACACTTACAAACAGTTCGTTATACCGTTATTACAGCATTATCTGCCGTAATCATGTAGTTGATGCCCCAAACAACAAAGTTTTACTCTGGAATGAGAACTATTTATAAATAAATATGTAGCAAAGTCAAAAGATTATTGCTGTAGTACGATTTGATATGTCGACCCGAATCGCTTAGCACTCGTTCACGTGCAAAAACACTGAAAACTTATTTATTATTTTTAAATAGGCAATTCTAACCAAAAATGTTGGTGACATTACAAAGTAAATACCTAGATATAACAGAAGTAATTATTTTTTTAGGTGAATGAAATAATAATGCACCAAACATTAGCACGGTATTTGCAAACACTCCCGACCTTACACTCAATTTGTGGTTAGGTTCCTGAAATAGAGCAAGGATATTAATTTTAGTTGTCTACTTACTTTGCAAAATCGGTTAATAATTCCAAAAACAGTAACTGCTTTTATTGTGCCCGGAAGTTTTAAAGTGAAGGCTTCTACGTGTTTGATAAATAGAACAGAATGCAAATACTGTTGTGTAAACATTGCGTGGGTGCAAAAATACACGTTCACAAACAACGCCACATGGACATGCTGTATGCACAGTGAACAGTGATAGTGTGGTACATAAAAAAACAGCTACATTGGAACTTTGTGTAAAAATTCACATATATGTTGGCAGCAATCTACAGATTGCCAAGAAAAGAATAACAAATAGGTTTCTGTCACTTCCTCCTAGAGAAACTCAACAGCTCTACGATTGGACACCTAGTGGAAACATTTGTACAATGTATCTAAGGAGTATTTTTATTTTATCAATAATAATATCATTAGTTGGTTTTTTGTGGTTAGGTTGTGAATGTGTATTTAACAGTGAACAGGCATTTTGCCAGTTCTTAGATTCTTAGAAAACTCGAATGCTAGTTAGTGTTCATGTGCAGTTTCAAATGTCTTGACAAAATACATGACTGATCACACAAAATTCACTGTGATTGTAACAAAGTGTATTACATGACCAAGTGTACTCTCATCAAATTATCTTTTCATTCTTATTGTTAAATATTCTTTAATGTTTTCATGAAAATATGTACTGATCAAAACCGATGAATAAAAAGGTCTAGTTAGGTTTCATTGAAATTGTTACAAAAACAGCAGATACGTGTCCTAATAATCTAAAAAATTTATTTGATGAAATAAAAACTAATTTTATGACAAAACAGCAAAAAATTTTATGACGAAATAAGCTCAACAAAATTACACTGTCTTTCATTAAGTCAATAGTGAACACAAGTACTAAAGTACTAGCATACTAGCACAAACACGTGTGTGTGCGTGCGTGGGTGTGTGTGCACGTGGTGTGTGCGCATGCGTGTGTGTGTATGTGTATATAATTAAAAAATGTAGGCAAAGTACAGTAAAACCCTGTTAAAGACACTTCTGAACCGACTGAATAACATCACTCTTATTAACCAGAAAAATTTATTTAACTGCTTAAATTATACATGTGTACGTATATAGACAAGGTGTAAAATTAATGAACTTATTAAACAGGGAACGTCTTAAGTGGGAAACTTCTTAAGAGACTTTCACTATAAACTCCATAAATATTCCCAAATTTAGAAATAAAATAACTAGAGCTGATCGATTATCACATTTTTAGTTTGGTTTGGTTCAGATTTTGGTTTAAAAAGTCATGTCGTGTGACGGTTTAGGAATTTTAGAGCGACGCNCCTAACCTTCAGAAACCAGGACACGTGTTTGGAAAGGCATTGTTCTGCGTTCTACCACTCCACTCAAGGCGCCACGGGCCGACAATTAAGACTGAAGGCTGGCAAGCATAAAAACCCTGTTTCGAGAGTAGTGGGGTTCAGTTGATTACTACCGCCCAGAGTAGGAGACAGTCGATGAGTAACGCGCAGAGAGTTAGGTCAGGGGTTCGGACCCCTGGCCACGTCAGTAGAACAGCAGTCCAGTGAGACAGCAGCACCCGCAGGCTTTTGCCAAAGGCCGCCCATCGCCGGAGATCACCCACCACAGCTGACAGCACTCACCGCTGAGTTAAATATACAAATCGTCGCCCAGAGAAGCCCCACTCAACCACGAAGTCGCCCAGTGAATACGAGTAGTCAAATTAGGTACCACACCTCGGAAGGGCTGATGTATGTAGTACTTGTGTAAACTCCAGACAATATATTCGTCCTTAACAAATGAAACAGTAAAAGGCTTCATTATTACAATACCCTAAACCTCCAAGCACATTATAGTCTGTGCCTGGGGGCATTAACCATGACACTATAAGCCACACTGTCTTCCACAGTGGCGGTATAGCGTCAAGGTAATTTGGCGCACAACTGTGGGGCCTAAATATATCAAGTTAAATCGGCTCCCAACTGTAGGGCGTACACAGCCTAGCGTCAGTCAGTTCTCAGTTCAGGTCGGTCATGGCTATACATTTTTATGAGTGCAACCATGGTAACAAAAATATTTATGCACACAAAAAGTTTGTTGTCAATTTGTCTTTCATATCAAGAAAATGTTTAATGAGTTTCATTTCACTATATCTAAAGACATCAATCACCCTATAAAAGTAATAATATTACCAGTATATATACAAAGTGTCACTTTCTTAGCATCATGACAGTTCTGTTCAACAACAGTGTCACACTTTATTTGCATTGTTATAAATACCTGCTGCTGAAAACCTTCTTTTGTGTAAAAAGGAACATAAAAATTCACAGTCAAAACATTTATGAACATAAAAAGTCTGGTGTCAACTTCACTTTCTAGGCAAACACATCAATCACTCTAGGAGGTAAGTCAATACATTTGCATCTGCACGCGTTTCTACAACATTACCCAGATGTTCTTTATTATTCTTTTAACTACACTTGTGCAAGCCACGGAATACGGCCTCACAATGGCAAGAACATGGCTGGTTTATAATCACCCTGGTAAAAAATGTAGTGGTTAAACTAAATTCATTAGAGTTGGCGAAGAAAATGACAAAGCAGTCATCAAGCAGACAAACGTAACAAGAAAAAACGATCCTGTACAGTATTTTGTCAATGCAATGAACAAAACTTGAGTCAGTACCCATTCACCGGAAAGGGAAAACTGCATGAGCAAGTGTGGCAGGACTGGCTACATAGCGCCATATTTATTTGCTAAATATTTACGAGAGAGCTGTTTACTTGATTCATTAATATGAAATTATAATTTAAGTAATTTACGTTACTAACATTTGTGTACATAATTTGAATATATAACTACGTTTAACAGAATGAAATAAAATCAGACACAATAAAACAGTATTCCTGCATTGGCAATGTATGGTTTATTGGGAAACCATTACTTCTTTATCCCGGGGAATTATTTACAATGATTTCAACGCTGCACGTAAGCAGTAAAATTTTAAATATAATGCCACGGGTACGCTATATACCCTAATATAAGTGGAGGTGACATTATTTGGTAAATTTTTAATAATTTGTTTGTTTTAACATTGGTGCAAGAAAAACCCGAATGGTCGGTTTTTTCTGAGAATTCGGTTCGGCTTCGGCTTTAATAAATATGACCGGACTGGTTAACTGATCAGTACTTAAAATAACTACTGAATGTAATCTTCAAGCGTCACGTGTACTGGCATAATAATCATTTACGACTCCGCCTCATCTTCACGTGACGTCACTTCACCCCGAGCTGGGTTCGAACCCAGGACGCCTTGCTTCCAGAGCCAACCTGCACACCCCTAGGAAAAGGGGCACCCAAGGACACGGCAGCAGAGGCAGTCTATGTCATTAAGTCAGACGTTACGTGTCTGGTAATCACCCCCGCATGCGACAGAAGTCAGCAACAAAGCCCAGGGCTGCCCCTAAGCTCACAGGAGCGACGCAACCCGCACACAAGGAAACTAGCGCTTCCAGCCTCCCCCAAGAGAATACGGCCTGCGTTGGTAAGGGAGGAGCTCTAGCCCAAAGATACTCGACCAGTCGAAAGGAGCCAAAGGAGCCACAGCCAGCACACTATATATACCAGTGTGCAGCCCCAAGACGGTAGTTGTATATTCGGCAGCTCACTCCACAACCTCAGATGCTGGAGCTCTCTGCCTACCGCCTTCCTCACGAAGGACCACCGCTACATTCCAGAAGCCTTCTAGACCAGCGTCCAGCGACCTCCTAAGAAGTCTTCTCCCCCCTTACACTCACTGCCACTTTGGTAGTGACGTCGAGTCCCTTCTGGACAACAGTACAGATTAGTTAGAGTCAGTAGTTGTTATAACTACCTAGCATGTTTTCTGCTTTTGTTAAGTTTTTCCCCAGGTCCCCTTCACCTGGTTTAATGTAGTCAACTTCCGCCGGTTTCAGTACAATTAATAGCTACGAGATAGTACGGGTCGCCGCATCTATTCCTCTGGGGAATAAACAAGTATTCTTACCTAAACCCGTGTGCTTATTTTAGGGCGATTGGGACTTCAAACGTCGTAGACGTCAAACCCATAAAGGACAAGCAGGTAACCACGTCTTGAAACCCACTTTACTGAAACTAGTGTAGGACTGCGAGCTACCCTTAATCGGGCGTACGTACGTCACCAAACATAACCCAGTCGACGGCCACCCGTACCTTGAACTAAGTACTTTGGTACTTGGAACATTGTAAGGTAGAGTCACAATCACTAGGAATACATGTGACAAAGTGGATAGACATCTAGATCAGCTAACCCACTCCATCCACCGCGTTGTACTTCACCGGTTGGAGTGACAGGTCTGATTCTGGGTGGCCTAACCTGGTTACACTTAAGCCAGGGAACTAGTCGTCTGCTCCTACTTTGTAGGGTAGACCGAAGTACCTTTCCCGTATGCCCTTCACCCATAGAAGCGGTGCATGGTGGAGAGTTAAGAAGGCAACTACTGCCTATAAACCTAGTCGGTTGCGCTGCAACCCATTCCCATTGCCTTCTGCCCTCAGCAGCCACTCCCTATGGGACCTAGCTCAAGCCGCCCGACTGGCGAGGCCTCGCCTCCCAGTCCCCTCTAGCACCTAATTTCCACCACCCCCAGAAGATTGCCAGCGAACAGCACTCGATCGTAGTCTGTCTATGACCGGGCCTACCAGTGCCCCCGGACCATGCCATCCCGTACTTCCAGGCACAGCAACCAACCTACCATACGTCGCCGCCGCCCGCACCAGCGATTAGAGCAGCAGCTGCCCCATGACAGGGCCCCAGTTCCAGCCAGCAGCCACCGAGCCAGGATATACCACGGGTGAAGCTCGCTACAGGTAAAAAAGTGACTTTGTCCAAACCATCAGTGCGTAAAGCCGTCATCACCACACCTGACTTTGTGCCGTGTCAATGGGCTACATGCCCCAGCCTATAACGCAGCAGGGTTACCAATAGGCGACAGATAAATCAAAATTCCCCTCAGTGAGTTTTGTCAATGTGTCGGTCTGGCACCAAAGGAACCTCTATCTGACGGCGCTGTCGCCACCATTTTAACCAGACGTCATGCGTCAATAGTAAGTGTTTTCGCGGAGTCCAACGTCAGGTCACAGCCCTTTATTAGTCACGTAATAAGGCAGAACCATACCAGCACAACCCTGAGAACAAAATAATCTAGCCGGGAGTCAAACCTACAATCAGTCAGACTTCAGGGAGTCTGTATACACCCCGTGGGGCTCAATTTTACTAGCCGAGATATGTCCGAATTAAACCCGAGCATTGTCGACCAAGGCGAAGCCACCGCCGCTTTGGACGAGGCCATTGAAACCAGACCAGAAAGATGTAGCGTACCTACATGCAACCGAGCAGGTGAAATTTAATTAGTTGCGCACACTGCCAGAACAGATTCCACTACCTGTGCTAAGGGTGGAATGATGAACACCATTTTACTGACAAACTAGAGTAATGTTGTGATGAATGACAGACACGCCAAACTGCCTATTGTAGCTGGCTTACCTGTGCAGGACAAGGCGAAAACACAATTATTTGCATTATTTGCGCCAAAACATTTAAACATTTTTGCATGGACTGGCCGGACGAGAGGATTGCCAGACCTAGCTTAGTGTATAGGTGTGAGGTGTGCAAGCGAACAGCAACCGACCGAATAATCCAGGCACTCACCACAGCATGATGTCCAACCGTGGTAGCGATGGGCCCCAACTACCAGAATTCGCGGGAAGACCCCAAGAGGTTACAAATCGTTTACTGTTACAAATCGCTTTACACACTTTACGCAGAATCTTGCTTACTGTTGAATGACAAACATTGTAGGTATAATATAGATCCACCAGACTGTATCCACTTACCAAATAAAGGTAAAGAAAGTGCATTATTGTAGAGCATTATAGCTAGATTAAGCATATTACATATTTCTATAGTATTGACGCATGACACTTATTTGACATATATAACACGACTTTGCCTCATCTGTTTTGTATCATTACGTTACCCCAGACAGGGTTTGAATGCCGAAACGACTTGCTACGAGAGCCTACAAGTATGCCCCTAGTTGCGGGGTCACCCACAGACACGTCAGCCAAGATCGTTTGCCCTTATGTCCGATGCCACACCACCCCCTCACGCGTGATTGAGACTAGCCAAGCAGCCGAGTTAAGCACCTAAGATCGTGCAACAAAGGCAACCCAACATTGCAGAGGTGCATAGTTCAGCCACAGGCCGACGAATTGCACTAGAGAGCAAAGCTCCGCCCAGGAGGAGGAGTTTGCTACCCGCACCCCAGACGAGCCCGCGAGCAGGTAGAATATATGGTAGTGCACCGCCAAGGAACATCAGTTGTTCTCCAGTTGTACTTCTGAGCTATCTACAGCAGCTCGCTCCACCACCTCGTGTACTGGGGCTCTCTGCTGACCCCAACGTCTTCACGACCTACCAGAAGCTCTTCAAGACATACACCAGCAACTCCCCGAAGAAGTAAGTTTTCAAACCCCTTGAACAGCCTACCCTTCTGGTAAAAGCAACCATACTACACTTCTGGTAGTGGCCCTCGAAGTCCTTTCTGGACGACATTGAGACAGTTAGGGACAGTTGTTATTATAGCTACCTAGCCGCATCTGCTCTTGTTCAGGTTAGACCTAGGTCCCCTTCACCTGGTTTACTTTGTTCAGTTCCTGATTAGTTAGGAGGTAGTATGGGCCACCGTGTCTATTCCTCACAGAATAAACACGTTTTCCCTCAAACCTCTGAGTGCTAATTCTAGGGTGAATGTGATTTTATCCTCTGTAGACGTCAGCCCACCAGGGTGAAGCAGGAGACCGCGTATTTGACAAACAATTACCGAATCTAGAGTAGGACTGCGGGTTCCCTTAACCGGGCGCACATAGATCGTAAAACACACCCAGTTGATGGCCCTGTACTGTGCACCTGGTGCACAGCACGGCAGAGCCACAACCATTAGCAACACAATCCAAAAACTGTCAGTCAGTTAGTCCAGCCAACTCAATCTATCCACCGCCATGAACTAATGCCGGGAGGAGAGAGACTGGTTCTGGAGGACTGCCCACCTTTGGACAAACACCCAACGTCGTCGTTGGATTCACGGCGTAAATCCACCGCTCCAACCACTACACTGAATTGTAGCCGGTTGGAGTAATCGGGTACGACTGATTGGCTTGACCTTGAATTGGCTCTACAACTAGCTAGGGAACATCGTAGCCTGCTCTCCTCTCGTGAGGCCGATATTTGTACGTACTTGTATGCTGTACACCCAAAGAAGTGGTACGAAGTGGCAGGAAAGGCAGACAGCTGCAGGCTCCAAAGACAACAGGAGCTGTAACCCAGACCCAACTGTACTTTGCAGTATAACCCCACGGGAACAAGCTCAAGCCGCCCGCCAGCTGGAAAGGTCTCACCTCCTAGCTCCTTCCCATTACTTATTTCAGCCCCCGAACAAGACAGCCGACCAACCACACCCAATTGTCACTGACTTCCGTGAGGAACGGCCCGTTCCACTAGGGATAGCGAATCCCTGGTTCCAGTGTCGCCGGACCAGTAGCCCTCCCCAGGCTCACCGCAACACTGCCAGCTGCAGCACTACCATCGCCTCAGGTCGGGGCACTTGTTCCAGTCAACTCCAGCAGCAGCAGCAGCAGCAGCCACCCCGGGCCACCTCCAGTACGGATACTCCCATGGCTGTGTGCAACCCAGTACGCAGAACCGCTAAGCCCACATTTGACTTTGTACTGTGCTGTTAAGTGCCCACCCTGTATTATATACTGGCTGGGGCCCGGTCAGCAAGTTGAATTACCCGTGTCTCTGACCAACACGTCAAAACCTTGCCCGACCACGACGTCGCCATCAGCCCCCCGACGTCACACATCAGTATTTACATTCATGATATAATTAAACATTAACATAACACAAATATTATATAACAAATTGATCTTGCGAACAAATACATTAGGCCTACATTATGTACTTTCGTCTAAGGAGGAAAACTAATGTCCAAATGGAAAAATCTTAAGGATAATTACTTCAGGAATTTAAAGAAGGCGCTCAAGTCTGGACAGGCAGCTCGAGGATATAGACATATCTATACAGCAAGCAATTGTCATTTTTACAAAAAGTTTCACAACCTAATAGTACCCAATGTTCTCTGCCTGAAAGTACACATGATGGAACAGCTGACAAAGATGAAACGCCCACCGAACAAAGAGGTAATAGTGTTACGAGTAGTGATCAGGCCTTAGCTGAGCAGCCTGCCTGATCACACATTCACTTATTTATCCAGGACAAGGGCCATATCTCAGAATGTGGCTGGTTAAATCTTTATACTTTAATATAAATTAATACATCAGTATATTTGTATAGCTCTCCCGCACATACTTCATAATGTTTATATTGAAATAATATTATACAACCTTAATGTTAAATAAACCCCTTTTATAAAGTGTTTGTTACATAACTCTTATCAATAACTTGCATTGCCCCTATATCCCCATTAAGGTATGGTGAACTATAAAATCATATCATAACAATAGTCAAAAATCCGCAACAAAACATAACATTGAAACATCAGCTGAAAGAAGAGGCAACGGTACCGGTCAGCGCAAAAGACAGAAAATGTTGGAAACATGTCTAATGAATTTTAATAATACACAGTTACCAACGTCTGCAACGGACAGAGAGAATAATGATGACATAGATTTTTCAAGTGCTTAATGCAGACACTAAATACATTTTCCGTAGATCAAAAACTTGAATTTTGGTGTGGTGTTCTAAATGTAATGAAGTGCATCCGAAGCAGGATAATACATTAGGCAAGCAATTCCTCAAACGCCCCTCCAATATTGAATCACAGTGTTGGATCAACACCCTGCAGCAACAATAATAGATCACTTGCTTATCCGTGAATGTTTATCATCATCATCAGTATCCACCCTTTGTCACTCCATCAATGTATCCACAACACAAATGCTTTATGCCACCCCTGCATGGTTTGCTTCAACATCATGCCAAGCTTCAACTGCGAGTACGTCGTTGACAATGCACCAGGTGACTTCGACTCCTAACCCATTGCATAACCTAGCCAGCCCACACAAAGTATCTCTACAAGATGGTATTCAGACAACGCCACATCAAAGGGTCAATTTAACACCATCTCCTTGTACGAATGCTGTTTTGAATATGTCTGTTTCAAAGGTAATTGCTTCAGCATTGGACCTTTCAAGTGATGATCTCTTCGGCAAATATAAATACTGATTTGTTTGCTTTCATAATAAATAATGAATAATGTTTTCAATATGAAAATTAAGAATAATAAACATGTTTATAAATAATATTTTAAAGCTGACATAAGGGAACTTAGGTTAAGGAATTGGAACACAATTCTACGTCTAAAGGTTTTTTTTACGTATTTAAATACACATTGTTTTACCAAATACGGCTAATGGGTATTATTGNATAATAAATAATGAATAATGTTTTCAATATGAAAATTAAGAATAATAAACATGTTTATAAATAATATTTTAAAGCTGGCATAAGGGAACTTAGGTTAAGGAATTGGAACACAATTCTACGTCTAAAGGTTTTTTTTACGTATTTAAATACACATTGTTTTACCAAATACGGCTAATGGGTATTATTGTTTAAACACACTTACCTTAACGTAATCGCCAACATTTCCGCGATGTTATAGCAACCCTTAATTTGGTGTCATCCGATTTTATTCCATCATCGAGGTTTGCTAACAATTCATCGAATGATTTAACACTAATTTGAAAACTTATTTTCATCTTCCCATAATTCCATAAAACTTGTAACAAATGCGCCTTTCAACAACTTGGCGTTTACATACGGATGAACCCATATTTTTTCGTTTTTCGACATCCACTTACACACACAATACGTGAAAACTATTTTCTTTTTCTTCTGCATTACTTGATTCATGTTTCTACACACATCACTAAGACACCCGAATGCCAACAACTGAAAACCGCAATGTTTCTAACGCAGGTGTAAACCGTACAGTTTGCATTGATAAAAAGCGCATTTGAACTGTCGCGCATCACTTCAACGCAAGTGTGAAACGGCCCTAAGGCAAGTTTTGTTTCTTCACAGATAAACATATTGCAATAAAAATGAATGAATTTGCTTAAACAGGTTTTGCTGCATAAATACAGACATGCCAAGCCATAATTAATGTAAAATAAATATGTATTATTAAATGTATCATTTTTGTTAACTATTATAAATATTTTTTTGATCAGAATAATTTCCGCAATAAATCGACTTTACCTGTGCAGCAATGTATATGAGATCGCCAAAGACTAGCAGGTTTGGAGTAGAATTCCTTAGGAACTCTAACAAACTGCCATTGCACATATATTCCTGGACAAGGAAGATGGGTTCCTCCATGGAACACACTGCGTACAGCGTAACTAGCCGAGGATGTCTGAACTTCTTCATAATGGCAGCTTCCTCCAGGAATGCTTGTGTCGACATTGTACCTGGACGTAGTGTCTTCACTGCTACTTCTGTGCCCTTCCACATACCTGCAACAACAATATTAGCCCCAGTGTACATGTTCTTCAAATAGACCACATACATTTTGAAACACATCAGATGGAGAGGTGGGAGTGTACATTTTAATGTGGAATGTAACTTCTCACATCAAAAATGTGAACAAAATTATGGTTTTAATCTAGGTGTCACAGCAAAGTTGTTACCTTTTATCAACAAAATTTTTCTACAAAATTATGTTGATAATGAACATAAACACAACAAGTAATCAAAATGGACATGTTGAGCAGTAAAAAAAGTGCATAACCCAGCTTGTAATGTGCTGAAATTAAAATTACAGCTACTTTCTATGCATTATTTAACTGTAAGTTGTACAAAGATGTATTTTGTTGGATGGGCCACCCAGTCAATTTTATTTCCATCCAGCTGAAGAATTCAACAAAATACCTTACAAAAATACCATTCATAGGAGTGACAGATAGACAAGTCATGACACGCCGTGTTTTTTCTCTTGCTGCCTGAATGGCGGCGGCTGTCGACAGGTAGTCTCAGCACTACACAAATACATACAACGTATTTAAACATAAAAAACCTCTTTATCTCATGGCACGTCACACTTTCAGCAGAAATATGCGTAGATATGGTACATTTGCCATTATTTTTCTCATGATTGTTGTTTTAAAAAATATACATAAAAACTGCAGAACTATTAAGAAACAAAAACTTTTAATGTGAACTGCTTGTCCACTCACTCAGCGACATGCAGACAGACCAGCCTGAAAGCTACACTCCCACTCCAATCCTGTAACTATTATTTTATTTTTCTATCAGCATCAAGTGGCTGACATTACTGTCACTTTTATACCTTTCCTACTTAATGTATTCATTCATTCGTCGGCGGTAGGGAAAACGCAGCAACCAAGTAAATTATTATTCTTATGGGTAGAAACTAGTCTCAATGGAGTCAAGAAAATTAGGCTACACCAAAGGGACAATGCATGCTACATTTGTGCGCAATCAGTGTAATAATATTTTGCATAAGAACTATTTCTTACTAGCCATTACCAACATGCATATTTTCTCTGTTTTTTCATATTAATTATAAATTAAATATTATAACTTACGGATAATATATAAGTTGAAGTTCAGTTAAACCAAACATAAGGTTTTTTTTTTTAACATTACCACAAGTGCCAAATGCTTGTGATATGACATATTTAGGAGATAACCAAAAACATCATACATGGGGTGCTTTTACAAAAGTATGATTTAAAAGTGTGAAAAACTGCAAATGGACTATACAAGATGGCCTACTTAAAACTTTCCCCCCCCCGTTAGTGCGTTAAATATGACAGATATGCACAAAACGAGATGTACAGGTTAAATTACATTGAAGGGGACATCTGATGCACGTAATGTGCTTTTGTTAAATTACATATTTTCAAGATATGAGAGTCAATATTGTGTGTGTAAATAGGAACCAACTATGTTTTGTATTGCACATGTTGCATTAACTCTGTCCAATAACAACAGACTACGTTACTTACTGTTTGAATGTCACTAATATGAGTACAAACTTAAGCAGTGGCTGACCAAGGATCCATCAGAAGGAGGCAAATTCTGGGTAGAGTTGTGCATCAATTACATGACAATACAAAAATTATGTTACTGTACATTTCAACACTATTGAAATGGTGCACATGGTGAAGTGAAAACATAAAAGTAGTGTACAATACACAATAAACATAATTATTCGTAAAAAAAAAAAAAAACACAAGAAAAAATACTGTATCTCCGGTGTGCAATCAGATTTCGCACAGCAGGAACTTTACAATTCATGTTCGAAGAGATGGCCAATTGCATGGCAACACCTCTGTGCACGCTCCATCACTGATCGACTCACTGCTGTCAGTGTTTCTGGTGTTATTGCAGCACATGCAGTGGTAATACGGTCTTTCATCTTGTCCACTGTTGTTGGAACCTGCTGATACACCACATTTTTCAAATGTCCCCAGAGAAAAAAATTTAACAAGGTGAGGTGAGGCGATTGCTCTGGAAATCTCTGAACAAGACTACTTCGTCCTATCCATCGATGTGGGAATTGTTGGTTTAGTGAATTTCTTGCCACTATGGCATTATGAGCAGGGCATCTCATCATGCTGATACCACATTATTTGATGTAAATTCAGCGGTAGGTCTTCCATCAGTTCAGGTAAGGTACTTTCGCCAGTTAAGTTTGACATCAATGAAATACGGGCCAATGATGTGTTGTCCTACGATACCACACCATGCATTGACACTCCACTTACAATGTTCCACCTGACAAAGCCAATGTGGGTTTTCCATTGCCCAGTAATGCATATTGTGTCGATTTACATTCCCATGATTTGTAAACGTGGCTTCATCAGTAAACAGTACCCTGCTCGTAAAGTCATGGCCTTGCTGCAGAACCCACAGAAAGTATTCCAGACGATTTTGAAAGTCATTGTCGTGAAGCTCTTGATGTAGCGAGGAATGGAATGGAATGGAATGGGTGGTAATGATGCCTGTAAAGAATGCGCAGCACATTTATTCGACAGATGCTGATCTGTCTTTCCATTTTGCAAGAACTGTCATGAGGGTTTATTGCAACAGCTGCAAGAACAGCTACTTCTGCTGCTTCATCTGTCACTCTCTTGCGTTGAACTTGCTTCTGTGGCGACAAACTTCCAGTCTCCTGAATTTTTATAACAATAGCAGTGAAGGTAGGACAGGTCGGATGATGTCTGTCAGGGAAACGTTTGGTATACAGCTGTTCTGCTCATGTGGCATTTTGGCGACATTCTCCGTAAATTAATAACATGTCAACCATTTCTTAATTTGTGAAAACCATTTCAAATCGTTAGACATGATGGGCAGGTTAAATTTAATTCACGTTTAAAACAGTGATACCAATTACTGTACAGTACGTGTGACATTCAGCTTAACGTACCTCGACACAAGTCAACATGCTACATAGAGAGCTGTTCTCACACACGTCGTCAATGTTTTATCGTTAGGTTGTCGAGTACAGCACTGAAGAAATAAGGGCTGTATTGGGTAGTGTACTATGGGTGTGTTCAACCTTCAATTTATGTCAACATTATGAAAGAGACATAAGGACGGCCCGTCAGACATTGCTTGTGTTTACTCTTACCGGTGACAATCAAACAGTCAGTAAAGTAGTCAGTTGTTACTAGACAACATGCTAACAACTAACGCAACATGTGCAATACAAAACATAGTTTGTTCCTATTTACAAAAAGAATGTTGACTCTCATATCTTGAAAATATATAATTTAATAGAAATACATTATGTGTATTGGATGTCCCCTTCAATGTATTTTAACCTGTGCATGTAGTTTTGTGAATATCTGAAATATTTAACGCACTGTCGGGGGTGAAAGTTTTAAGTGGGTAATGCTGAATAAGGGGCAGGCATTATGCCACTTTACATAGGTACACATTTACATTTATGGTACAAACTCGATTTTAACTCAAAAATTGTACACTGAACTCGACGCTGTAAAAATCAAACTCGCCCATCACTAATAACAATATTTGAAAAAGTTTTGCTGTAATCAATGGTTTTTGGCACACAACTGAGTCCTGTGTTTACCTTTCCCGAGGGGGAAATTAAAACTTTTTCACAAACAAAATGCTAATATTTTAACAGGTAGGGAACTTCCCTTCAAAATTATATCTAGGTGTCTAGCAGTATGTTTACAAATAATGCAAAACCTTCAGAAAAACGCAGCACTGTATAACCGTGAGTGAAAGGCCAGGAAAATAAGAAATGTACCTATTGATGAAATGTAAATGTATTTTAATTGTCAAACTTGTTGAGATTAAATTGCAAAAAAACTCCAGCTGATTCAGAACAGCATTTCCATGCAAAAATAAGCAATTTAATGGTTTCACGATCATGAACATGTGCTTAAGTAGCACAATAACAGAAAAAAATTGAAGCACATAAAAAATTAAAACGAAAAGGATACCACAATGTAATAAAATTGTTATTAACATACTGTATTTGGCCACAAAATGGTTTGCCTTGCATAAGGTTTCTGCGCCTGTATATTAGAGCCTGAATATCTTAATTTTTTCATCATAAAATATGCCTTCACATAATGATCACCTGTATAAATTTTTCAGTAAATATCTATTTTCAACTTTTTGATAAAAATAATAGGCCCATATTATTATGTAAATGTAAATAATTCACTCTATGTGCTGTTTCAATGTACAAGCTGTATACTACCCAATCTTGCATTTATGACGAGATGCCAATTTTAATTGCAAAAATACTGTGAATCAAAATGTGCTGTCTGACAATTCCCCTGAACTCCTAATATTTCCAAGTTTCACATACATGCTGTAGCAACCAAACTGCTACTGCATAAAAAAAATCTCAATTAACATGTTATTACAGATGTTGAACCAAATTTGTTGTCCATAATTAACAATGGTACACAGTTTTATATCATGCTTTTAATTTTAAGTACACACCTAGCCATACGACTCGTAAGTGAATTCAGTGAAACGGATGTGAGAGCTGCAAACACAAGTTCAGTCTTTTGATTAAAATAAAATTTCAAATGTTTGTGACATTGAATTTCAATATGGATAACATGTCAAATATATTGTGACCATAAAAATTTGACAGAAAAAATTTAATAATATTATGATGAATACACAGTATTACCATCGCAAATCAAACTAATTTTCCATGGCCACTATGATGTATTTTTTCTGTTTGCTGGACAAGAAAGCTGCAATTCAAACAACATTTTCAAGTGAATAAACTACGCATCTTAACCAACTTATAAAAAATGTCTACAGCAAAATTAATAATTTTCTCATTATAAGTGAGCAGCTTAGCAACATGTTTTGATGCAAGTAGGGGTTAATGTCTAACTGACATCTGTCATTACAGATAATGAGAGTCAGATGGAAAACACATGGTGGTGGAAGGATGCATAGTCTGTTTAGTGGTTACTACTTCTACACTATCTGTCAAAAAATGGAATTCTAAGACGAGATAGACTGTACTCAATAAATTAAAACGCACCATGTATTCACTTACGGTGAACAACATAAACAATTAAACACCTTGTTTTTATAACATGTACTGCATACAGTACTATAAAAATAAGGAAAAAAATATTTTGCATGTTGAAGTGTTTTGAAAGGATGTGTGTATTTGATTTCGGTATAGTAGTGCGAAAATCACATTTGTCCACGGTATTAAGATGGTAACAATATGTACAGATGTATTGAAATGTCCACCGAGATGGTGTATACATTTGTGTACGTACAATAATTAATACTGAACATGCTCGCAATCCACAGATGTGGTTGTACAGGTTTGGAGAGCAGCATTGATCAAAGTCTGGTAGAAAAGCAGGAGTGGGGAGAGGAGGCAAACAGCTCCTGGGCATGGTCTGTCGTGGCACATGCAGACGGCTGGCAGCGGCCACCCTTTCTTTCCCCGGCTTGCCCAGTGCATGAGAAGCAACTCTTTATCTATATTAGTAACATTTCTTCACGGCAATCGAACCTTGTCAACCTCTACATCACATTTTAAAGTGAATAATAATATTTCATTTAAAAAATAATATTTTTTAAACAGAAGTAACAAAATATGGTCATTAAAAGAGGTTTCTTTACGACCTTCAGTAATTACTAACTCAAACTTGGCACTTGCTGTGCGTTATAGGTGCTGGGTGCTTACGCATTATTTGGTGACAAAGAGGTTTTGTATACGCCCTTCCAGGATATAGTTTATTCACAAGAGATGTGTCTATTGATATAACTAAATATTTTAGTAACAAATCCTCCAATTTTCTAGCAAGAAGCCACTGAAAATTGACTTCAAACATGGTCGCTGCACAATATTTAAACATTTATGATGACAGGGGAAGGTCAAGTACACACGTGTGGGGTATCATTTTATTCTGATGTAAAATAAATTTACATTCCATGCAAAAATCATGTTGATTTTACACCACAGACGGTTGAATATTGACTTACAATGCTTGGTAGTACCTTGTGCCGCTCATGTTTTTAACATTTTGGGTGACAAGAGGAGGCTAAGTATATTCCTCTAGATCATCATCTTTGTCAGAAGACATCTGCCTATTAAAATTAATTTATATTTAATTTTAAAAAAAAGTGTTATTTTTGCGCTAATTTTGATAGGTCAAAATTGGTTCAATATTTCCCAAAATATCTAACAGCAACCGACCGCTCATAACGACCTAATTTCTGGATACCATGAGGGGTCGTTTCAGTAAAATTCTACTCTATTATGTTTAGCCCTAAAGGCTACAGACACCATGTTTTCATTGGTAGATTAGCTGGTCATGATGATATAGAGACTTTATTAACAGTCAAGTGTGTACACAGACTGAAAGCCAACTGGTGTACAATGTAAAGAGTAGTGGTGTAGGAGAAAAAAAGCATAATAAAATATATAAGATTTATGAAATTTCCTCAATTTCATATTTTACTCTGTATGCTAGTAACATTTAATCCACATGATATTCATTATTATATACAGCTTACATTTTGTTTGAAATATATGTTTGTGTAAATGTATACTTAATTCAAATAAGTTACTACAGAAAAAAAATTATATTTATATATATTTTTTTTATGGTGTTAAATCATTTTAAAAAGATATTCAGTTCTTCTCTGTTTTTTTTAAATATCTTTAAACAGGAAAAGCAAAGCAAAATCATGGCTTCTGGGTAGTAGCTGTGTCACTGTTGTTTTCCTTCCCGACGTTTCAGAAGACATTGAAGCCTCCATCTTCAAGGCGACGTAGCAGAAGCAATAACTGTTACTTTCTGAGTCTCTGCGAGGTCCTCCTGCCTTTATATACTTTCTGTCTCATACAACTTGGCAAGATCATGACAGTCAGCGAGTGGCAAATTGATGTATACGAAACAAACAAACTGCCATTTACAAAATCTTGTATAAACTGATTCATGAACAAATGAAAATTAATATTACGCTGACTATTCTGACTGCACTGCCGACGCACATAAAACTGCTGTTCAAAATGAAATGCCAATTAAAATGGTCCATATTCAAAAGAAATGCAACTTCAAATATTGGGAGTTCTGTTTACGTCATATCCCCAGTCACCCTGCCATCCATACATGCTTTATATTAATTCCAAAAGTCTACGTAATTAACGCAGGGTACTGTTAATTTTTTTTCAAATAATTTGATGAAAAATATTTTTAACTCGTGTCGTTTCAAGCCAGTAATAGGAGAAAACTGAACTTTTAAAAATACGGGATCAAGAGGCAGGCCAAAGTGCTACTATCTGTTGAACACACTTGGCTCACAACATGCCCTACTACGCCATTTATTACAACACGCCCTGCCACGCCATCTGTTAGCCAGCTCCCAAAACACTACCAGAAAAAATTAGCTTTCTTGTGTAAAATATTAAATTTACAAACGGATACCAATTGTATTAGTTTTCCACAAGGTCTGTATCATTTTTAAAGTAACATATATATTTCTGTGTACAGCGATTTTGATTACTAGTAATTTCTATTAAGTGGTAATTTTTATGCCTACATTTATTACACGTCATCTCTTCCCGCAAACCCATCTCTTTGTAGTTTTCGTGTTGTTATTATACTATACTAATAAAACTAATAAAGTGGGACACACATGGGTAGTTTTTAAGCAATTCTTACGTTATTCAATGACACATATTTCCAACTCGAGCTGTTTAGTCTCAGAAATAGCAGAAAAACTGCTTTACAAAAGTCATTGTTGAGTTGTTGGCAGATGAAAGTGTGTTATCAAGCAATTTCCCCGAATCACTTGTATCTCCAGTCTTAATAAAGTTACATGAGAAAGCAAGTACTGTGGGCTGTTCCAGGGTGCTTCCTCATTGGTTGGAGCTATTAGCCAATCCCTGGCTGCCTACACACTGGTTGGCTGTGTAGTTCGGCCAATCTCTGGTTGCTTCCCTCCTGGTTGGCTGAGCTAGTTGGCCAATCAGAGACAAGTTTGCCTCTGTTCTACCTCCCAGCCGGATTTTGTGCTTTTTGAAAAGTGGTGCCCAGATATTGCTTAATTTAAAACCGTATGGTTGGCCTGAGCTGGTTGGCCAATCAGGGACAAGTTTACCTCTGTCCTACTTTCCAGCCGGTTTTTGTGGTTTTTGAAAAGTGGTGCCCAAATATTGCTTAATTTAAAAATTACTTGTTTTAAATTAAGCAATATCTGGGCACCACTTTTCAAAAACCCCAAAAACCGGCTGGAAAGTAGGACAGAGGTCCAACCAGGAGGGAAGCAACCAGAGATTGGCCAAACTAAACAGCCAACCAGAGTGTAGGCAGCCAGGGATTGACTAACAGCTCCAGCCAATCAGGAAGACCCTGGAACAGCCCACCGTATATAAAGGCAGGAGGACCTTGCACGCACTTGCAACCAGACAGTGGTTGAGGAAGGCAGCCTTCCTCTTCTGGCCTAGCCTCGCTACCCCTCAGGTAGTGTGGTCAGCTACCACTCTCTTAGATGTCTTAGGCACTTGATGGCGTCACAGGTAAGCAACAACATCGGTCAGGAGGGACTCCTGTCCCACCTCTCTCAGACAGCACAGACACAATTCGCGACTCACGATGGCTCACCAATAATAGGCGACGCACAGCACCAATAGGAAGACAGCTACAACCTCCTGCTGCCATTCCAGTAAAGAATAACTTTAAATCACTTAGGGAGGAAGAATGTTCAGATTCTTCCTACTCAGAGTACAGTAGCGATGAGAGTTCTAACATAGAAAATACAGATAAAGGAAAACACGTGAAAATGAACACAAAACTCGCTACTCCGGTGTACATCCCGGACTCCAAGAAACTTAAATATATGAATCTTAACTGGAAACAAGCTAAACATATTAGGAAAACCATAATTATAAAGAAAAAACACTTAAAGATAACTGTTACTAGGGGAAAGTACCTTGCTTTCTGTAAGTTTTTGCGAATCTTCAACATACCATTCTACACACATGGTAAGAAAAGAGACAAACCAAATAAAATAGTCATTAAAGGACTATCACATGACACAAACATACGAGACTTATACAAAGAGCTTTTGGAATATGGTTTTACGGCAAATAATATCTGAAAGTTTAGAACACCAGCAAAGGCACCTGCTGTCTTTGGGGCTGTGGTGGAGCAACACGACAAGTATGATGTAATGAAAATACCTACATTACACTACACCTCAGTTCGTATAGAGCTGTACAAACAACTAGCGAAGATGTGGTACAGTGCACGCGGTGTTGTGCACGGGCCACACTAAGAAATACTGTACACTGGAACCAATCTGCGCTTTGTGTACGGAATCGCACACAAAGGCAGAATGCACACTAAAAGAACAAGATAAAGCAAAGTGGGAATGTAAACTGTGCAAAAAAACAGGTCACTTGGCTATGTGGAAAACAGTGTGAAGTAATTCACAAACACATAGAGACACGCAGGCAAAGGCTGGCGCCAAAACCTGCCAAACAACCACAAGCAATTACACAAGAAAACAGACGAACAAATGTTCAATCGAAGGCTGAATAAAGTAGGTGGTACAGATAAAATAAATTATGAAACACTTAAAAATTTTTCCCTAGAAGCATTTAAGTATTTACTAGTCATATTTAATGACATTTTAAAACATAAATTATATCCTGACCTTTAGAAGACAACCAGAATAATCACTATGCCCAAACCAGGAAAAAACCCTGCACTCCCACACAACAGACGCCCAATTAGCTTATCAAACAGCATGAGCAAAATATTTAAAAAAAAAACCCTATTAAAACAGCTTCAAAAACACGCCGATGAACACAATAAAATCCCTGATTTAAAGTTTGGTTTCAGAGCAGGCCATTCTACAGCTCACCCACTTTTAAAAATCGTTAAACAATCCATCTACGGTTTTAATCACAAAACCAAAACCTACACAGTCATCACAATACTGGACGGGGAGAAGGCATTCGACAAGGTCTGGATTCCGGGTTTATTACACAAATTTATTAACTTTAATTTCCTTGGTACGTACATTTATCTGGTGGCTCACTATTTGTGGAAACTCAAATTTTATGTGGTGCTAGATGGGTCCAAATCAACTACAGAATCAAGGACGGGTGTAACACAGGGCTCTCGCCTGACCCCTTTCTTTTACAATGTATACACAGCAGATATCCCTCGTGCGGAAACTTATGTACAAATGTACGCAGACGACACGGCTATAATGAAACAATCAGCTTAATTAAAACATGCTCTAGTAGCCGTGCAAAGACAGTTTATCGCATTAGAAAGATGTTACACTCGCTGGCGAATTAAAATAAAGGTTGCAAAACGAACCACCTTAATTATTACAAAAAAAAAATGCACCCAGCCTGATAAGGAACTTAAAATCTTTAATACTTATATTCCAAATGTTAAATCTGCTAAATATTTATGGCTAACTTTAGACAAATCACTTACATGGGCAGAATACATTAAAAGAATCATTAACATAGCCACTGGAAATTTAATAAGTTTATATACAATACTTAAAGTGCCTCGATTCCCACGTAGGAAAAAGCTACAGCTCTTTAAGCAAATCATACTATATGGCTGTGAAATATGGGGTTATGCCACTCCCCAACATACACACAGAAAATTTAAATAACACAGAATAAATTTCTTAGAGCGATATCAGATGCAGGCTGGTATACTAGTAATGAAACAATTCATCAAATTTTTAAAATGGACTATATCAAAGAAGTAATAATTTCTAGAAATAAAAACCTTTATGAAAGTCTTAGTGACCATGGTAACCCTCTTATAAATGAAATACCTGAATATGACCCATCTAGAGCCAAGGAAATATAAAAAACCACGATTATTTATACATCTCAGCGCTTATTTCAACCCAAGGCTAAATCAATTCTGTACGTTGACTTTCCCCCACGTAAATAAAATAATACTTTATTGGGGTTAATTTTAGGCTAAAACATCACATCAGATTTAACAAATCTGCTTCATCCAAGGCGAATAAAGCTCACTTCAATACACCTCACCACACTGTGCAGGCACGCACAGTCCCTAATTTCACACACAGCATCCTCCCACGCGTCCCGTACTTACGCCCTGTCAAGGCAGCTCATGTGGGTGCACTGGCACAGTTTTACCCCACTCTGTCATTAGGAATAAAGGCCAAGAGGCACACATGAAAGGTCAGGACTGGGTTAGAGGGCATTATTTTTAAGTTAGTTTTTAGTTAAAAAAAATTCAAAAACTTTAAAAAAAAAAAGTATAAAAAAATTTTAAAACCAACGAAAAATATAATTTTTTTAATAAAAAAAAACAAATCTAAGGTTGCAAGGCCAGTTTTTTAGTTTTAAGGATAATCTGAAAAAGATACCCTTCGGGAGGCTGATGTAGATATGCCAACTACACTGGTTAAACATAGTTTTGACCAGGGCTGGCAACAATCCTGGTACGTAGGGTGCCAGAAAAGTGTACTAATAACATGCAACTTTTTTCACAAACACCACATGATGAAATGACCGGAAAATAAGAGCGAGGTCGAACCCTGACTTGCAGCACCGTAAGAGCTGATGATGAACAAACTGGGTTGTTGATTAGCAGCGACTCGGATTGTAGGGACTCACCAACACACTACACGTAAGTTTAACTAGCCACGTGCAAACACCACAACAACATGTTATACAGACATCACGACACTACAACACGCCAGTCGGGAGACTGGTGGGGAGCTTCACTCCCTCACCGATAACACCTACACGTAAATTGACTAAGATAGCAACAGTGGTTTACAGCTATAAATATGGACCCGGAGCCCAGCCAAAACATATAAACAGCGGCCCGCTGCTGGCGCAATGATTTGACCAAAGTCTGTCTGGCTGCATTTTTTGTTACAAACCCACTTAACAAGTTATGGGAACTTCGGTTCCTGGTCTCGTGACAGCAAGGCCTTCCGGGGGAATATGAGAGATCGGCGGCAGAGACTCAGAAGGTAAAAGTTATTGTTGCTGCTACTTTGCCCTGAAGAGGAGGCTGCAATATCGTCTGGAAGGAAAACGACAGTGACTCTGCTACTACGCAGAAGCCAAGATTTTGCAGACAACAGCCGCAAAAGCCTGCAAACTTTATTGGAATAGCATAGGTATGGATTTTTGAAATCAATTAATTTTTTTATTATTACTTGGTAGCCATTTCATATTTGATACCAATTAACTCACCACAGAAACCATTTCAATTCAAAAATTGTTTTACAACTTATTATTTACGACTAGCACAAAAGAATCAAAAGCATAAGATACAAAAATGTTAATGAATAAACTGTGCATAAATAACATTTATAAAATTATTAAAACCAATTTATTAAATGTTTTTAAATAAAATTAATTTTCATTACCTTATAATATTATCTATTCTACGCTTATTTTCTTCAAATTAATATGAGACACATATATACCATATCAGTTTCGGTAACAATTTGTATTCAAATAGAAGAAACTTACCATACCACACCTCACCAAAATTTCCACGACCCAACTGTCTTATTAATTCAAGCTCGTTACGGTCAATTTCCCAACGGTCCTTCAAGTTAGATGACAAATCCCACATGATTGGCTTTTGTTTCGGGCATGGGCGGGCCAGCACATGGCACAGACCCAGTGCATTTCCTGTGACAAATTTCATAACCAATGTATCCACTGCAGTTATACTTATTAAACATGAAAAATTATAACCCAATTGAAAAATGTTTTCATCTTGAGCAAAATTACACTAGATGACTAGGTCATATTGTAACTGCACCATAGACTGGTTGCAACAAGTCACAAGCCAAGCACGTGGCGATACGGCAGCTATAGGCTGTTTACTGTAAACTGAGCACTTCTGAAAGCCCTTATTAAGATCAACGCACTTGTATGCACATTGTGTATTCTTCCACGATACGTACAATGAAACATATCTTTATTAAAAAATCAATCAAGTCAAACAGTGAAATAATAATAAAAATACTACACATTTTACAAATTCACTCATTTTTAAACTTCCATGAATAAAAAAAAACAATATAAATTATTTTAATATTCACAAATGTTTATTGGACACACTTAATTCAACATTAAGATATGGAACTACTTTCCCTCTATCATTACAAACTTCACTAGGTGCATGCCACTTAGTATGCCCATTAAAATAAGATATGAGAGTACTCTAAAATCAAGCTCGAGCCAAATACCTGCTTGCGGCTCAAGCTCTGCTCGTCTTTATGATCGTCAGGTCATTCAATCGACAACTGTTTTATTGTTAATAAAAGAAAACAACACATAGTTTATTAATGAAATACAAATATTTAAAAGAAAGAAATGTTCCAGTAAAAGGTGATATGGTGATATAAGCACTGTTTAACAGCAAAATTAGCCTAAAACTGAATTGCAAATCACCTAAGATGCAGTGCCTCACGAGACAGTTTGTTAAATATTTGCTAGAAAATAAGAAGTTACTCATCCACGAAACAATATTTTAAAAGGAACTGCAAATAAAAACAGAGATTCCCATCAAAATTATAACAACAACGGGGCGAGCCTATGATGCAGTGCCTGACAAGACAGTTTGCTAGAAAAGTAAGACTACTCATGACACTAGTTTTTTCTTAAAGGCATAAATTCATAAAATTTTGGCAAAATTTGTTATAGTTATTTGAAATAAAGAAATAAGCAAACAGTTTGCGAAAAAACAAAATAATTATGTAAAATTCACATGCTAAGTAGTAAAAACGTAGTTGGTTCGAGCGATCAATTGCAGTAGTTTGTACCTAATTGAAAGCTCATTGCAAAGATATTCAATGTACCGAATGAGACGTTAAAAATTAAAATGGTATTTGTTTAGGTTATCAGTAAACCTATTGTTTTTAAATTTGATGTTAGTAAGTTTTTGATAATGCAATAAAAGTTAGAATCAGAGAATTTTATATTTTTCATAACGTTAACATTGCAGTTGCAAGTATTACAATACAAAATATACAGGGCATGTGTGTAACCTCAATAGCATCGGCAGAGAAAACCAAAATCTACAATCAAATATAAGGAAGTTAATGGAGACACTGGTTGTGCAGTTTGTAGTCAATGTTATGAATGAGAAGAATTTGTTGCAGGAGTACCAACATGGATTTAGGAAGGGATGTTTGTGTGAGACGCAACTGGCAGGGCTGCTAGACGATCTGGTGCAGGCAGTAGATGAAGGGAAGCAGGTTGATGTCTGCTTCATAGACTTCGAAAAGGCCTTGGACAAGGTGACCCACTGGATTTTGATGAGGAAGGTGGACGAGTTCCTTATGAACAAGTGGGTAGTAGAATGGATTGGTGACTTTCTCCGGGGACGGAGCCAAAGAGTAAAAGTAGGGGAAACTATTTTATATTAGAAGGGTGACATCAGTAGTGCCATAGGGAAGCATGCTTGGCCCTTTGTTGTTTACCATAACGGTAAATGACACGGGTATGGCGGTAGGTGGGTAAATAAGGTTGTTTGCCGATGATTGTGTGTTGTATGCAAAGAGAGCAACTTGCAGAGTGACATTGATGGACTATATTTGTGGACTGAGAGAAATAAGATGAAGATCAATGTACAGCACAAAAGACTAAGATAATGAGGTTTATAAAGAAGATGGTGAAGAGCAAAGACATTTACAAGTGAGAGAGACAGGAAATACAGGAAGTATTGGAGTATAAATACCTAGGGGTGGTATTGCAGGGAGATCTTGGGCGGAAAAAGCACTAAGCAGGTAGAAAGAATGGTTTCAAAGGGTAGAAGAGCTTTGGGATGTTGGGAAGGGTACTGAAGGGAGTAAGCAGTGAGGTGAAGGAAAAGGCTCATGGCACAATATTGTAATATGCAGCACCGGAATGGGACCCGTATGTGGAAGTGGAGGAACATGAACTGGAGAAGGTACAAAGAACGGCAGCTAGATGGATGAAGGGCAGGTGGAGAAGGCAGGGGCAGGATGGTGAGAATGAAAGGGACTCTCAGCCATCACTGATGATGAAGGAAATGAACTGGAGTTCTTTGAAGAGGAGGAGGCTGGTGAATGGGTGAATGGAAGAGGATGGGAGAAGTCAGGTTGCTCGCTCTCTAAGGGGGTGTACAGATGGGAGAGGAAAAAACAGTGTAAAGATACAGAGAGTATGGAGGAGAACACAGCGGAGTAGGCAATCCATGTTTGTGAGGTCTTTGAGAGTGGAATTTATTGCAGAAGGAGATAGTAATGGCAAGAGGTGTTGGGCAATTTAGGAAGGGCCTGGAAAGATAGAGAAGGGGAGGGGAAGACGAACTTGCCACTAGTATTTACAGTTGAAAACATGAATAAAAATAATAAAGTTATTAGGTGGAATATTTCTTATGTTCTTATAACCTATAAATTACATACCCGAAGCGACATAAATAAATGTAACCAGTTTTCATAAGTCAATAATTAGACAGTCTTAAAGTTTTTGCAGTCAAATTGTTGGTCTGACGCTAAATGTGGAACTCTGCAAAACGTTTTTACTTCTATCACTTGTAGAATATTCTTCCGATGGTTGCATTTTTTTAAAAGTAGATTTCTATTCTGTGTGGGAATCATGCTGGTGATGCATGACATTGCTTTTATTTTATACATTCATGTCAACTGTCCCTTTTATATGCACACATATTTACTGTATACATGGACTGGAAAGTTTTTTTTATTGGACTGGCAAATTTCAGCCATTAAAATAACATATTTACACAAAACAAAGCATTTCTATTAAATATATTTTTAATTAATTGTTATATTGTATTACATTTTAAAAATAACCAAAATTTTTGATGAAATTTTAGAAAAAGTAGTGAAAAATATACTGGAATTAGTACCTCATCAAAACAAAAAAATTATGGAAATAGTTTCACAGAAAAGAGGTGTGTGAATTGATTCTTAAAAACATTATTTTACAAGGTTGGCATTTTCTGTTAAAATTATTCTTTATAACTAAATATGTGAACAAAGATTACCTTCTAAAATGCTAATGTGCATTATCGTTATTATAAAAGTTATTTTTTGTATGCAATAAAAGAGCTTGAGCTTGAATCTCGGGAACTTTTCAGTAGGCTTACTCAGGTTCTCGCTAACTGAAAATCCCAGGCTTGCAGACCTCTAAAAAATACATATATGTAGGTAGGGGCAATAACATTTTTCAAAGTTTGATTTCAAGCTCAATTAACCGTGAACAGCCCACAACCAAACTACTGAAGTAACCATGTAAAGCTTAAACTGACATACATTAGAAAACCACATGTATTACTAAAAAATTTATTTTTACATCTCTCTGTTTTCATAGGTGCAAGACTAATGTCAGAAAAGCCCAATATAATTTACTTATCACAAAATTTGCAGACAATTAACTAATGTGTTCAAAATTACCTGACGTTTAACTGATTTCTATGAGAACTTTCAAATTAACTGATATTTCCCTGTTTTCCAGATTTCCCGGATCAGTGGCAACCATGGATAAAGAAGCAAGGAAGCACAAGCACACACAAAACTCTAAAGAACATTATGTTTAAAAACTGTACTTACTACTGTAGGCTTGTACCAATGCTTGCAGTGTGACAAATGTTTGGTTTGTAGCTATGTAGTAACCACCATTATCCAAAGTTTTAATCTTGTAGTGTTTCACATGATATCCTCTGGTCTCTTCCCAGTCTTTAACACTCAGGGAGTATCCCTGTGGATTGTGCTCACTCGGCCGGACAAGGAACGTTCCACGTGGGTTCTCCACTGAAAGTAACAGCTTCACTGCTTCTTTCCTCGATACATTTGTAAAAAACCAGCTGTGGAAATAATACACATTTTGAAATAATTAAAAAACTGTAGCACATTGTTGATATACATTATACTAAGAGTATTAATATTACCCATAATTATGTGTATGATCTCGAAAATGGTGGAAAAGAACCAAACATGACCATAAAGATAAAAAAAATTTTGAGCCATTTTATTTTTACAGCACTTATTAAGACAAGAAGAACAAGCAGAATAGATTGAAAGGAACTTTTGACTAATAAAGCAGAATAGGTATTTCCATACATATGAAAACAAAGTACACTACATTCTTACTAACCAGATCACTCTTAGTAATACTAAGTATTGTCTGTCTCATGTAAGCTGGCAAAATTTTGACAGTTCAACGAAAGTAGCGCCAAATGTTTACTTTTTGTTTATGTATCCTTTCGCCATCAGCTGGTGCGTCAAGTGGAGGCTGTATTTTCTATCAACATGCTGTCAGCTAATCCACTTGCCATTGTACTGTCATGTTAAACAAACTTTAAGGTATTTATAGACTGACATCTGTCTAAAAAAATTTGTTGGTTATAAAAGTAAAAATATATAACCTTGCAAAAAATTAAATATTTGCCAACTCTTTTTTAATTCATCTGAGACAGCGAATTCGGGTAGCATTTGTGAGATGGTAATTGTAGTTCTTGTCACACTTTGGACGTTATAGCTAATATGTTAAGAATTGAAATGAAAATAATGTCACATGTAATGTAATTCATCATGCCACAAGACGTTGTTGTGCACTGTATCAATGCAGATGACCGGCAGAATTCCATCTTAGCCTTACAGGCTACAATCACCCACGAAACTGAATGGCAAACACTTACTGGTAGATGCTACAATTACTTATAGGACTATTGCCAATGAAAAGTCTTTGTCCACTGTGCTAAAGTCTTACATTTGACTTAACATATGTCAGAGGCTTCAATGGTCCTAATCTGTCTATATTTCTTGCTTACTGGCGCTGGTTGGCTTGCTGTAACTTATTGTTGAATGGATATGTGGAACTTGTCTGAGATCTAACCGGTAAAATAAAACCTGTGGACACCTATGATCAACATCACCAAACTTACATCATGTGTTCCTAGAGGACAGTAGCTGTTATATACATCTACTTAACATTTAAGGTAATTGTGTAGTGATGTACAGATGAATTTATAGATTAACGACAATACCTCTTACTTGATAAGTGTCTCCTGTGATTAAGGCCCATATAACGAATAAAAATTGGATGACAGAAAGAACTCTAAATGCAATGAGAAAGTTGCAAAATATCATATAATGAGAGATACTGAAAAATACTGTGCGACACATAAAAGTAGAAAGAAATGGAGAGCCGCAAAGGAGTGAGAGATGAGCAGAGTAAAGAGATTAAAGTGCTAGGTTATAGACATCTACAAACAATTATCTATATATCCCTATCTATCTATCTATCTATCTATCTATCTATCTATCTCTAACCCCCTCTCTCTATAGGGACTAAAGTCAAAAAACTACAATTCACAAAATCCTTAACAAGTGAAAGATATTAAAATGAGAGCATAAGGTAGCAAAGTCAAAATTGAAAAATCATATAATCACTGGGCAAACAGGAAGTATTATAAAAATTACAGTAGCTTTAAATATTAATGTTGAAAAATTAACTGTAATTAATAAAATATATGAGAAGAAAAAATGACAGATAACCTCTCAGTAAATTAATATTAGCAGTTCACAGAAAAACCACAAAAATAGTATAAATTCAGATGAAAATTTTACAGAAATTAATGATGGGATCTGGAAACAAAATTATAATAGTGACTTGAAGAAAAAAAAAAAATTTTTTGTATTAAGCTAAAATTTAGGGTTCTGACTTTAAGTTGCACAGTTACTCACAGTAAGGTTCGAAATAATGGGATCTGCTGTTTGCAGTGGACTCCAAATCATTTTACAACAATTTTTGTAGGTTTTATATAAGATGTTGAAAAAGGAATTCTATTTTCAAAAATAATCACAGTTGAGAGAGCTACTGAACTATACTATAAAAGACTTTAAGTTTGTTTACAAACAATACAAAATTTTATATAATGGAACAAAATGACAAACACTCTGAGATGATGGAATATTTAAACCCATTTCAAAAAGGCACAAGAAAAACAACAAAATGTATAATAAGAATAAATATTTTGCTAAATAATATAAAGTAAAAAAGCTATAGCTTCTTTCTTCACATATTTTTACCTTGTGCAGAAATACATATACTAATTAAGGAGATATATACTGGCAACTGATGGAAGTAAACAAAGTGTAACAAGACGACTCAGGGGCGTATCCGAGTTCGTGAAGGATGGAGGTCTTAATGAAAATAAAAGAACTAAATTTGATCTTAATTTATTGACACAGCTATAATTTACAGCAATAATCTATGTATCACCAATATTACACTTTTTATTTCTCAGTGAGTGCAATATTTAATGTCTATTTCAGTTCTAATTAACATCCTTCTTAATGTCCTGGTTTGGTTATAGTCAATTAACTCATACTCATTTTCAACACACACTCTATCGGTCTGTTGCCATCATTTGTAATGTCTTACACACACACACACATCCAGACCAATAGCCCAGCCTGCCAGTCACGCTCTTCACAGCCCCGATGCTTGCAGTCGCAGATTTTCATCCTGCTGGTCACTTCCGGCGCTACTCATTGCTCTTATAGCTTGTCGCACAATTGCCCAGACTACAGACTCTCATAAAACTCCCGGCTCGGAGGCCCGCCTCACTATTATACTTGCTGACCTTGATCTGGAAAGTTCGATGCGCCCCGAGTCATGCCGAAAGAAACTAGGGCAGTACACCACAAGAAAATTCTTCAGATAAATGCAGAAATTCATGAAGGTCAAGAGTGCGTGCAACAAAGGGATTATCGTGGCAGTACGCTTTTCGTAACAAGATATGTGCATCTTGGATTATAGCTCGCCTGTCATTCAAACATCCCTTGTGATTCGCCGCCCACTATCATATAACAACTCTGTCCTCCTCTTCCACTCATTCACGAGGGACGGGCAAGGTCAATGCAGACCAGCGACAGGTAACAAAAGTATCAATATACACAATGTTTAACATATTTTTCTTAACTGGAACAACATAAATTAACTTCTATCATAAATCAGCAAAAATGAAAGCAAAGTTCTACTATTAAAACTAAAGAGAGCTAATATATACTGAGGAAAATTTTAAACCAGGAATAAGCTACATCAGCAAATGAAAATATGTATTCAGTTATCTTCAGAACAATCACGTAAGATAATAAAATATAAAACAAAATTAAAAACATTACTGGAACATACAAAGGTGCTTTTGAAATATTAAGATTAAAGTTAAAAATTTACGTTCAGCCTGCGGGTATTAAAATTTGTATATGTACTGCTATATAATGCATAATTATATTTTATTTACAAGAATNNNNGGGGGAATTGTGGTTTTACAAATGGTTGCTCATTATATATACTGGACTGTTCACAAGCTGAATACACACATAATAGAGGAGGAAGTTAAATCTTCAAATCAGTGTTCCATAATTACTTAATATTTAATTATAATATAATTTCTGAATACTAGGGGGTGCTATATGGAAAAAAACATAACAATCAGCCACTGGGTTTCAGGTAATAATGCATGCACGCTGTCTTGACACTTATAATGTCACCTGCAGAAAACGTATTAACAATGGATGAGGTGTAAAGCATAAGATCCGACTAAATGCAACAAATAACACAGTTGCAAAAGATGAACATCGCCAATGTCTTAGGGGCTGTGATGGTGTAATGGTCAGATTACTCGCCTCCCACTTAGGTCAATCAGGTTTGATTCCCGAAGGTGTTGCTCCAGAATTTTTGCATGTGGGAATCATTCCAGTTTGATGCCGCAGGTCTGAGGGTTTTCTCAGGGGGTCTCCTGTTTTCCCCACCTTTGCATTCTGATGCTGCTCCATACTCACCTCACTTCACCCTCATTGGCTCTCGAGACCTCGATGTTTAGAGTGCCCAAATATCTCCATTCCACTACATAAATATGCTACATATACAGGACAATTACCAAACAAGGATATACAATCAACATAATCAGTAGCAAAATCACACATAATTAAGGTGAAAAGTTAAGTTACCACTTCAATTTATTGCTATTAAAGAATAATGTTTTAGTTAATACCCAAAATTAATTAATTCTATATCAATTAAAGCCATACAAAGTGGTCACCACCACACGTGTGAGAACAATGCAAATTCTTTCAATCTATTTTATTAATTATCTTACAGTGAACACACCAATAAAGTAATAAAATGTTATTTATCCATATTCATTTTTAGTGAAACAGAGCATCCCTTACTGAGAGATTAGTATATATTAAGTAGCTATGCTAGTTCCAGCAAAACTTACTCTTCACTTTCCACAGATTTCTCCTCTGCAACAAAATTCCGGGGAATCAACCCTTCTGCTCCAGTATGCAAGTGCCTGACTTTCCACCAATCCTGCTCGCTGAAACACAGAATACATACTTACCAGCAATGGAGAGTATTATAATAACCCTGAACACATTAGAGTAAATGAAGTATTAGCTAACTTAACTTTCAAACAAGCTGTGATGTATTCTTGTGACTTGACTAAAATTAACCTTATTTTTTACAAACTGGAACAGTAATTTTTTTTAGTTTAATAAATATGTATAACCTTTCAAAGGAAAAAGTAGCAAATAAGGATGCAATACAACACCACTAGAATGAAAAAATTTAAAATCATATTTTTAAAATGCTAATGAACATTCCAAATCAAATCTAATCTACCACATTTAATTTAGTCAACCATCCAAAATGGATACATTAATTTATTTCTTAAAGTATTAGTTTCATAGCCAAATTATGAACTATGAACAGTTGTTTCACACCTGATAGTCAAAATGAATGTTGTGATACACAAATCCCCTTCAGCTAATAAATATCTCAAGAAAGGTGTACTGGTGGTATGCAATGATACTCAAACATGTCTGCAGCAGCACACACTCAAGGTGATTTGTGAGATTTTGACACTTGGTGGTCCAATGTGTGAGGGAGAACTGAGAAGTCTCATAAGAAGTCGGACAGTTGCTACCAGTTTTCCCATGTGACTGTAAGTCGTCCTCTTCACCCTTATCACTAGCTCCCAAGTGTATGAAGAAGAAAAGGCCAACAATTAATCACCATTGAGGATTATGAATTCAATCTTCACCTGTCAAAAATATTGGCTGTTGAAGTCCCAGCAAGTCAACTTTTGTGCACTCTACCTGTGAATGCTTCTAACAGGATAAGGACCCAGGACCCAGGACCCATGCCAGGTCAGGTCGCTGAAATTACTACGTTTAAAAAGAACAACTTCTCGACTCCCTAACCTATACATAGCTCTCTTGTCTGATAGAGTAGTCCATGTTGTCAACCAAAACTCCGCTGTTCACCCTGGCACAATAGCGTTTTTCTTCTGTGCAGTTAACATCACCATCCATTCCACACTTAGTCCCTGTTGAGCTCGAACAAAAGCTACGTGCATACCCATCTCTTAGGAGGATCCCCAAGACCATGCTGAAAGGATTCACCCAACAACAAGCAAGACTACCCAAATGGTCTCCAGGCTCCCTGTAAAGGCTGCTGTGACAAGACTGGAGCATTTGTCCAATAGCCAGTGCAAGCCCTATGGTCATCTGTACAACATTCTCAGGTCTACGGGAATTTGACCCTAGCAGAGTCGTTCATGGTACGGCTCTTGCCAGAAAAAGTTTACTCTCAGGTTAAGGAACCTTAAGTGCATGGACACATGCATGGCCCGGCTTCAGCTTGGTGGTTTATGTTTGTCAACCTACAAGCATAGTAGAGCTGACCCCTCATGCCTACTTGCAATAACTTCTTTCTAACCCATGTCCACCAATCCTGATCTTTTTGTTGATTTCTGAATGTGAATGTGATGCCATACAGTCATCAGCAAGACTGGTGTGCATCATAAGCTCCAAGTTGAGTAGAAGTAGAAGCATTGTACAACTCAGGTCCAGTTAGAGTTGTATATGTAGTCAAGACTACATGAAATCCTGGCCTGACAGTAGAAGAAGAAAATTCACACACCTCAAAAACTGGAGAGAGAGAGAAAGAGAAAAGAAGAAAAGAAAAAAAAACTCTCTGCACCACTGGGATTTCTGACTTTTGAGGTGCTCATAGCCCAAGAAAAAATATGGGATGAAATTCACACTGTCAGCACAGAATACCATGCCAGGCATGATAAATGTCCTGTTGTAATGTGCTGACTGTCCCAGCAAACATCCTTCATGTGCAACCAATTACAGGTGATGCAAAACCATTTTAGAGATGCATATTAAAGAAGAGACCTTCTTTTACCAGTCTGAAAATACTTTGACCAATATTGTACTAAAACCAGTACTGCCACACTGGCTTTTATTTAGAGCTATTTTACAGTTTACAAATCTAAAAGTAATGCAGTCACTTATGATACATGGCAGGACTGCCTAAAGATGGCAGAAAATGCCTTAGTTTGCTAATTGTGATTCTATATGGATAAGGGCAGCCGCATACTAGGGAACCATATTGGGCAACCAAGTCACCGCGGCCACCAAGAAAGCTTGCAATGAATGGGACAACATGCACTCGGATACTGCAGCCAGCTGGTCGTGGCAACCATGGAGATCCTGAACGGTGCACAGGCGACCAAAGCTGTCACATCCTGGTCCCAGTGATACATCAATCACTGTTATGGTCACACTGCCTAGTCGTCTAGTGCATGGGCACCCTAAATGTTTTAATGCAAAAATATTTTCATATATATATTTTTGATCAAATTTTTCATGTGTACTGTTATATTTCACACACTTTATTTACAATGGTTTCAATTGGAAAACAAATTTTTCAGATATTTATAATTCTGGCACCTTACATTTTAACCATTAATTTTCATCACATGACGTTAGCACAATATGAACTTACACTACAGCAAAATATATGCACAATGAAAACCAGCAGTGGCAGATCCAAAAGTAGGANGGGGACTTGAGCATCTCCCTTGATTTTACACTGGATAAAGCCTTATTCTTGAAACAAGTAGTGCAGTAATAATACATAAATTTTAAAATATTCTGATAGATGATTTACTTAGTATTGAAATTTATATGTAGAATTATAACTTAATGCTTGCAAGTGGTTTGATAGTAAAGCACAGTGTCCCACCCAAGTAGCCCCCGCGCCAATAATTGGTGTCTAGATCTGCCACTGAAAGCCAGGGTTTACACCTGAAACATAATATTACTAAATTTACGATTAGCTCATTTCCTAAGCCCCCAGTTTGTTATCAAAGTTTGAAAGATAATGCAGAATGTAAGGTTCACAAAAAAAGTGCTAAGTTTTGTAGGACATGTCAGGTATTTTATATAAATGTGGTCAAAATTTCATAAAATACACTTTGACAATAAAGATTTGTGAAATATAGTAAAACTCTCTAAAGAAGTTTCTAAAGGGTCTGAAATATTTAGGTTTATTTACCACAAAAACCCTTTAAGAGGGTCAAATTACTGTTGAGTTAACAGAAGAGAAGGAAAATTATTTACACACTTATGAAGCAGGAAAATATTTTAAAAGGGACAAAAATATTTTACTGGTACATCTAATGCAATGTAAACAAAAGTCTCTTAACATCAACAACACATCTTTATAAGATGTCACTTAAAATAATATAAATCCTATTTTTATTAATATCTTTGTTTCTACAATGACAAAATGGCAGAAAACTTGCATCAAACCTACGGTTGTCAAATATTTGTTCTATCATAGATTCAACTGCTGTTAAAGCAATAAATCCTTCAGAAAACATTTAAAAAGATATACTTTATGTAGTTAAATTTTATAACAAAATAATTTTCTTATTAATTTAACACAAGTGATGTAAAAATTACAACCACTTTGTAACCAACCAATGCTTTTGAAATGCTTACCATAATACTTTTTAGGGGAGAAATTGATTATATGTACTGATATATTACTTGTACTTTTGTCTGAGGATATTGCCAGTGACCTCACACTGACAGTGGGACATAATTGAGGGGGGGGGGAGGGGGTAGATGGCTCACATACTGAGCCAGATTGTACTTGGCCTTGTCCACTGCTAAAGTGGTGTTTGTTGTCAGTCTGTTTAGTGGAGAACGTATTACTGTATTTAATTTCTAATACATTTTGTTGGTTGTTGTTTGTATAACATTTATCATTAATAACTGCACACTGAGAAGTTTACAACCAGGAACACTCTAGGATGCTTATACGTTACCTAACCGGTTAGTATTTCACTTGATAAGTGAATGTTTGGATATTTGCCTTCTTATTTGTGATACATACTTACTTCAACCACACTACCCATTGGTTTTATGACAACTACATACCTGATAAGAACTTCAGAGCCACACATTCTAAATATAATGGGTTGGAAAAAACTACCATTTTAAACAACATGCACGACACAAGTAACACAGAAGTTAGAATCACTTATATTTACTACACAATCTACTGCCAAATCAAGAGTTAGTCACAATTGTTTAATTCCTTCCTTACTTACAATGACATAAAAATATTATTTTTACCTGTCATCCAACACTTCCATTCGATCTCCTTTAGAGAAAGACACATCAGTAGATTGTCTTGCATCAAAGTTGTAAACAGCGACAACTATCCGCCCACAATGCGAACTTGGAGGATCTAATACAACATGCAAGAATTATACTGTTGGACTATGTTATTTTAACATTAACGTATTTTATGGACTAATTTATTTAGTATGCATGTGAATACAGCATTTAGAAGCATTCTGATTACACTCCAATTCTTCAGAAATTAATAAGGGTACGTACAAACTTGTAATTATTTTTTTTAATCTACTGATTAATTATTGCAATCAGTATGGAAATGCATACAACTAATCTTTACAAACATTAACTCACGTACTAACATTTCTTATACAAGGATTGAACTTTCACACCCCACCGCAGCATAAAACAGCAATTTACTCATGTTGCTATCAAGATAGGTATTAAACAGTAATAAACACACTACTGGTATTAACATGTTCCTACACTTTTAAGACTATAACTGACACTTCACTTTTAGTTTTAATTGTTAAAATCACAGTTAAACAACCACTGATCATTGTTACCATTGTTTGATGATGTATACAACTACAGCTAGTTTACAATAGAAAACATAAATGGACCAAAGTGTTGACAAAGTCACTTTTACATCATGGATGAGAGGAAGCAGCCTTTCTAATATCTATATTGAAACATTAGTCAGTTTTTGTTCTGATAATGATAAAATCTATACCTAATGTTTACGCACAGGCAGCATAATATGAAGGGGAGTGGACTGGATTCAATTCCTCACNATTTTGTTGGCTCTCTTAAAGTATTTTTAATCACTGAAATCTCAAAATACTCTTAGTGGCCTCAAATTTTATTTTTAATGTAAATAAAGAATTTCTTGAGTTTATCACATATGCTAACTCCTGACTTTCCCTCTCCCTCGCCTCAAGTTCAAAAGATGCATGCCCTTGCATCAACAAAAAGTTTCCACTAATTTGCAAAACTTACTATAATTAGATGAGACAAAACATTACCAACCATGTCTGCCATAATAATGTTATCGCAAAGAAATACTAGGATATACATTTGTGCAAAATACCATTTCTCTGATAGCACTTAAAGTCACAGAATATGTTATGTTAAAAAGTAACATTTTTTTACTCAACCAAACTCTACCAAAATTTAAATGTAGGCCATTTAACCAAAAATTAAATCAATCTTTCTAAACTCTATTTTACTATAGAGCATCTCACTCCTAGATTGCAGTGTGCGCTGTGATGGTTTTCACCATCACTTTCCAATAAACAATTTCTGTCATTAACTCTTTTATTGTTTTGGCAAGCACTGTTGTCAAATACCCTAAACTCCTATAATCTAAGTTTTGGACACACAATATTTGTTTATTGTAGAACATCAAAAGCTGTATCTGGCAAAGCTATATATTATGTAAGTTGCCAAGCATTGCAATAATTGAATATGATAGAAAAGTCTTGTTTGTAACATAAGTTGATACAGTCGATACCTCTTTCAACTCGTAGTTCAGTCCCCATAAGATAGGTACTCCTAGTGAAATAGCTGGAATTGAGTACATGGCACTTTCCGCTCTATAAACCTTCCTATTCTGTGGTTTCTCTTTTCCAGAGTAGCATACACCTTGTAGCCTGCTCTGCTTTGAAACAATTGGCTTGCCCAAAAACATACATTAAAACATGATCAATACTGAAATTAAAGTATAATTATAAAGTGAGCTCATTTGTTTCCAAAAGTTACAGTAAATAAAGAAATACAGTATAAATATGATTTAGAAATCCATGGGGGACATCACAATTAAAATGAGTGTCCTTGTAACTTCAACCCATACTGCTTCTGGGCCCATATTACCATTTTTAATATGCTGAAGCATTAAGCAACNAGTGTCCTTGTAACTTCAACCCATACTGCTTCTGGGCCCATATTACCATTTTTAATATGCTGAAGCATTAAGCAACCTTTAACATATCACCATGTGTCTCAAAAAATTTATAATGCCAAACATGCATCAAAAATGTTTCTGTGAGGATGTTATTAGATTATGAAGATGATACACAGAGGGATATAATCATATAACATTAAAATTATAAAAAACAAGATGTACACGCAAAACTTTGCAAGTGGCCACTTGTTGAGAGAACTGAACTTCCTGTGGTAAATGTCAACAGCTGAGGCAGAATATTATTAGCAAAGCGACACTGATGCTACTTTCTCAGAACTGTTAATAAGTTGCCTTCATAGCTGACATGGACAATAATTTCACATACCCAAGATTATTTTAGTGGAATATGTGAAAAGACCAAAATATTCCATAAAGTATATCTTTGCCATAGATGTAACTCCTCAAACAATAAGCAAAGAGGATTGAAACTTTTATGATTAATACATCTAAATTCTAGATACCAATGAAAACATGTGTTGTCTTAACCCCTTACAGTTAGATAAATAAAATATATTCTCTCATTCATGAGGTGCATATTAAATGCAGAGAAGCAATCAAAAAGATGTTGAGACAGTATTAAATTTGTTTTTTTTTTTTAAGAAACCCTAACGCTGTTCAAACTTATGATCAGAAATAAGAAATACAAACAGATAAAAGTCTCCCTTACTGAGGCCATTTACTTCCCAATTTGTTTCTAATCCAACCAATTAGTTTGTCTCTTATTCACATAGTGTAGATTTTTTGTTTTTAAGAAGTGAATACTAATGGTAGAAACTCAGTGAAGACACAAATTATCATCAGATAAAAATAATTAATTTTCCAACAACAATATAAGTTACTGAAACTTAAATTTAATAATTTATAAAGGGGGGAAGGCTTAAAAAGGTTATTTAAACTGTTAAANAGTGTCCTTGTAACTTCAACCCATACTGCTTCTGGGCCCATATTACCATTTTTAATATGCTGAAGCATTAAGCAACATTTAACATATCACCATGTGTCTCAAAAAATTTATAATGCCAAACATGCATCAAAAATGTTTTCTGTGAGGATGTTATTAGATTATGAAGATTATACACAGAGGGATATAATCATATAACATTATACTGATGCTACTTTCTCAGAACTGTTAATAAGTTGCCTTCATAGCTGACATGGACAATAATTTCACATACCCAAGATTATTTTAGTGGAATATGTGAAAAGACCAAAATATTCCATAAAGTATATCTTTGCCATAGATGTAACTCCTCAAACAATAAGCAAAGAGGATTGAAACTTTTATGATTAATACATCTACATTCTAGATACCAATGAAAACATGTGTTGTCTTAACCCCTTACAGTTAGATAAATAAAATATATTCTCTCATTCATGAGGNACATTCTAGATACCAATGAAAACATGTGTTGTCTTAACCCCTTACAGTTAGATAAATAAAATATATTCTCTCATTCATGAGGTGCATATTAAATGCAGAGAAGCAATCAAAAAGATGTTGAGACAGTATTAAATTTGTTTTTTTTTTAAGAAACCCTAACGCTGTTCAAACTTATGATCAGAAATAAGAAATACAAACAGATAAAAGTCTCCCTTACTGAGGCCATTTACTTCCCAATTTGTTTCTAATCCAAACAATTAGTTTGTCTCTTATTCACATAGTGTAGATTTTTTGTTTTTAAGAAGTGAATACTAATGGTAGAAACTCAGTGAAGACACAAATTATCATCAGATAAAAATAATTAATTTTCCAACAACGATATAAGTTACTGAAACTTAAATTTAATAATTTATAAAGGGGGGAAGGCTTAAAAAGGTTATTTAAACTGTTAAANAATATAAGTTACTGAAACTTAAATTTAATAATTTATAAAGGGGGGAAGGCTTAAAAAGGTTATTTAAACTGTTAAATGTAGACACACAAGTCAAGCATGCATGGCGGTGCAGTGGTGGGTGGGTCACCAGGACACCCACTCCTCCTCAAGCGTCACCCCATGGCAGCCCCTTACAGTGCCAGGCAGTATGGTGGGGGAAGGGGGGATTATTGACAGCTGACCTGAAATTGTATCAGCTACCCTCATTCTGCTGGAGAGGTCAGTGTGTGGGCTATTGTGCAAGCTTTTGGTCATCTCCCTCCTAGGTGTGGGCCGACTTGTGAAGAATGTTCTTGGGTGGAAAAACTATAAACACTGGTGCGGCCAGGCGGGTGGCAGTCTGCCAAAGTGCAGCAGAGAGTGAACCAATGGCGAACAAAGGTGTAAAAAACTGTGGCAGATGAGAGTGTGTTATTAGCTACGAGCGAGAGGTCTACTGCTGCGTGGATGTGTATGGGAGCTCCCGCGGCACTCCAGAACATTCTGGACAGGAAAGTACGGTGATATCTGGATTGAAATAAGATGGGACTGAATTGACAAGTGATACAAACTTGATAGTAAATACTGGAACTGTCAGATCTCAAATATATAACTTTAATAGTAATTCAATAGGTGTTAGAAACTTTTATAAAGACTGGTTTTAAGTGCATGATTATGCCAATTTCTGTGAGGTGACGAATGATTATGTAAACACTAGTTGTAAATAGCAAGTGATAGACATTGTTGANGTTTTAAGTGCATGATTATGCCAATTTCTGTGAGGTGACGAATGATTATGTAAACACTAGTTGTAAATAGCAAGTGATAGACATTGTTGAGGAGATATTAATTCTAAAGTATTTTTTTAAAATGTTTATAAGTAAATTATTATTAGCTATTTTATTTAATTATGACTTCCATTCCTGAATGAGCCTGGCTATGTCCACAGAGGTTTTGAAAGCTTGTAACACTGGCATCAGAAGTGGGATGAGGGCGTATATATAATTNACCTGGCTATGTCCACAGAGGTTTTGAAAGCTTGTAACACTGGCATCAGAAGTGGGATGAGGGCGTATATATAATTTTTTCTTTAACTAATGATTTTGTAAATAAAATTGTACAATATGCTATTAATTAGTAGGATAAACTTGTAAAGATAATAAGGCCACAAAATTAGTACAGTTTTGTGAATGATAACAAGAAATATGGTGGCAGTTACAGAGCCACTGTAAGCTTTTATTGAAAACCCGCCAGAACAAAATTGGAGTACTTCACGCTGAGGTTGGCCTTGTAACTGTGTTTTAGTGACAGATACGTGCTACATGCACACCATGGCCAACTGCAAAGCTGCACTCGGCAACCAAGGGAACCAATGCAGAAGCTGTGGCAGGAAAATGTGCAGCTGTCCCACCTGCCTCTTTAGGAGTCCCACTACGTCATAGCAGTCGGCTTCTTCATCAACACTATCGCCGATATAGAGGTGCAGCCAGCTGCCTCAGACCATGCAAGATGCCCTGGCCTGAGCACAGAAGTGGAACATGGAACCATTCTGTCGTCACTGTGAATGCCAGGAAGAAAAGAGTAGTGTGTCATTGAAGGCAAGGAGAACAAGAATTCACGGCTCTGTATCTTGCGATAGGTCACCTATGTGAGACGATGAGAGCATTAGGAAAGATCAGCTAAGTGACCCCATCTTGCATCCGAAGATACTATACAGTAACTATCTCAAGATGACAGTAGAGATAAGCATTGCCAAGGAGTAGGTTACAGCTACTGGCCGGCTAGTCGTCTCACAGTATGGTTACAGTATAAAATAGTTCCGCCTGTATTTTGCAATTTTCAAGTGCAAACATACTAATTCAAGCATTGTTTTCTATAATGCTCTACTATATAACAATACTATTTAAACATACATGAGTATATGTTCTTGCAGTTTGGAAATAATCATATTCATCTTTTGTTTCAGGGTAAAAACGCACCAACTAACTAGTGATGTGCAAGATGGCAGACATGGCGGGTCAGGCTGAAGTATCGTCAACACGTGTCAAAAAAATACCTTTACAAGGTGGACAGAAATGAGTATTGATTAAAATGTGTAATGCAAAGTGTAAAGAATTTTCTACATTGCCAGAAAGTACGTAATAATTAGAAACTCATTTTAGCACAAACTGGTGTTTTAGAATTAAGTATTATTAGATCAAAAAAGGAATGCAAAGTCAAAGATGTTTTAATAATGCCAAACAAAAAAAATGTGTGTGTAAACATTTAAGCTATAAGTATGACAAATTTGTTGTGAAATATGCTGTAAGGCATGAATTCGTATTTGTAAATGAGCTCCCAAATACAAACAAAGTGCTACATTCAGTCAACAGTGACCTTGACTTCCCGAATTTCAAGCGCTTGATGTTTAAAGCTTGCTTTTCTGGATGGTCTTCCAACAGGACTAAAAATTGTCAGAGGAAAGGCAAAAGATTATTACTGTCAAGCTTAAATGTGGAACTAAGAGTGGACAAGAAATAAAAATGGAGACACGTGAAAATTGCTTGGCATGGGTGATAACACTATAAAAGGAGTAACAATATACNGACAAGAAATAAAAATGGAGACACGTGAAAATTGCTTGGCATGGGTGATAACACTATAAAAGGAGTAACAATATACCAAATATTTTATTTTTCAATGTAAGTTAATGTATATATACACCCTCATCAATTTCACAAAGCATAACTCCTGAACAGCAAAAATACTAGGAATTTCGCAACAGCTCATTCAATTTACTTTGTACTGCAATCTGAGCGAGATTCTCTATAATTGTTACTAGTTGTGAAAAACTTACAAGGTGTTGCTGGAGTGCGGATGAAGTCGGTACCCGGTGGTTTGAGCATCCGNGACAAGAAATAAAAATGGAGACACGTGAAAATTGCTTGGCATGGGTGATAACACTATAAAAGGAGTAACAATATACAAAATATTTTATTTTTCAATGTAAGTTAATGTATATATACACCCTCATCAATTTCACAAAGCATAACTCCTGAACAGCAAAAATACTAGGAATTTCGCAACAGCTCATTCCATTTACTTTGTACTGCAATCTGAGCGAGATTCTCTATAATGGTTACTAGTTGTGAAAAACTTACAAGGTGTTGCTGGAGTGCGGATGAAGTCGGTACCCGGTGGTTTGAGCATCCGNGGTTACTAGTTGTGAAAAACTTACAAGGTGTTGCTGGAGTGCGGATGAAGTCGGTACCCGGTGGTTTGAGCATCCGCATTGGTCGGCTGGGGTCGCAGACAAAATGGCCACCAGCCTTGCCGAGGTCCCCAGTGTCTGTACCATCGTGCATTTCATAACCATGATGGAACACTGATGTCACAGCACCACAACATCACACATTTGGATAAGAACAAAGAATAATAAATTGAATGCTGTATCAGGTAGATGTTGTGCACATCTGCTTCAGTAAACAGCAATTTGCACAGTAAAAATACAGAATGTTCCCAAATATCTGGGAAGAAATTGAGGAGTGGATGGCACAAGTAGTACACTCCAAAACCAAATGTCATTATGAACATACAACCTAAAGTTTCAGAGTTGCAGAGCTTCCAATGTTGTACTAATGTATACATAATACTTTCTCTGAAACATTCCAGTTCAAGTAGCTGTAGCCATGTTTTTGTAGATGCACTGCTATGTCCAGAACTGGAGTTACATAAACAATGGTTTGAGATGCCCTCACAGATAATAGTCTAGTGGATTGAGATCCGAGGTTCTAACTGCATGGCATTTTGCGAGTGTCGGCTGTCAATAGTGCAGTGGGACAGGCAATAAACACTACAATATTCCAGCTGATCACATTAACAGGCACACCTCGTAAAAGATAGACCATTACCAAAATGTGTAGTACATGTTGGAAGGTCTGTATCTCGGAAACTATCAACTTTAAGAAGGCCTGTATCTTGGAAACTATGGATTTTAGGAAGGTCTGTATCTCGGAAATGATCAACTTTACGACATACATTCACAGGGACATTTTGTGTTGTTTTGGGGTGTACTATCTACTCCCAAATTACGTACCCTATATTTGAGAACATACTGTATAGTAATGCTGCATCTGTTAAACAACCTTTCACTGACGTCAGTCACTATAGACTTTAAACTAAAGCCNCATACTGTATAGTAATGCTGCATCTGTTAAACAACCTTTCACTGACGTCAGTCACTATAGACTTTAAACTAAAGCCCGACACTAAATTTTATTACTTCAGCATTAAATTTAAATAACAGTAAAGTAAGTTTAAAATTAGTTCACTATTAAAATATTACATTAGATTAGTAATGAATACCAGCAGATACAGAAAGCATAACTTTCTCTCCTCAAACACGTTCAGTACAATATCAGTGAGATAACAGTACAATCTCACTGCACTACAAACAATATTCTGTGTAACCTCTTAACCACACCATTTATACAAATGCACTACATACGACCCTCTTGTAATTTTTTCTAACTTCTTTTTTTTTTTTACAATTATATGGATTTACCTAAACCTATTTAAAATCATTTACATAAACATTTGTGTAGCCTATNCATACTGTATAGTAATGCTGCATCTGTTAAACAACCTTTCACTGACGTCAGTCACTATAGACTTTAAACTAAAGCCTGACACTAAATTTTATTACTTCAGCATTAAATTTAAATAACAGTAAAGTAAGTTTAAAATTAGTTCACTATTAAAATATTACATTAGATTAGTAATGAATACCAGCAGATACAGAAAGCATAACTTTCTCTCCTCAAACACGTTCAGTACAATATCAGTGAGACAACAGTACAATCTCACTGCACTACAAACAATATTCTGTGTAACCTCTTAACCACACCATTTATACAAATGCACTACATACGACCCTCTTGTAATTTTTTCAAACTTCTTTTTTTTTTTTTCAATTATATGGATTTACCTAAACCTATTTAAAATCATTTACATAAACATTTGTGTAGCCTATAAAAATAATTTGGTAAACATGTAAATTAATAAACAGGCATACCACTCCTGGACGATACGTAACAATTAAAGTTTCATGTGCATAAGGGCATCATTGTCACTTTTTGTACAGTGTATATAAACATTCATCCTGTAAGTGCATGAGACGTGACACAAGTACACACAATACTTGCTGGCATTATTAAGGAACAATTGGTATGCTGAGAAGATGCATGAAACTGCTGTACAAACAACCGACAAACATTTGAGGGAGGCCAGGTAAAAGTACTATGAAAAGCACGCTGAACAGCATAATATATTTCCCATTAATTGGGCAACTCAAACTTCACAGTCAGATTGTGTTAGATCAATGAACAGATGTAGATACCCATACATGGTGGACCAGTTTTGGATGACTGTGACATCATCTGGTGGGAGTATAGCTTACTTAACAGACAGACACAAACGGAGCCAGCATCTTCCTTGTCCACAATACTGTGTCATGTGGCAGCTGAACTACAGCACTGTATATCTCCCAGAAGCATTTCCAGATGCAATGGCATAGGTAAATGTGCATTGACAACTTTAACATGCGCCACTAACACCTCAATATTCTCACCTTTAAGTGGAGCTAGCAGAAAGCAATGTGGAATTGATATGGTCTGGTGATATGTTTAGAAATGAGTTATGCTTTTCTTTGGGAATGAATGACCCACTGCGTCAGAGTTTTAAAGAACTGCAGGCGAGTGCTACAATCTCAGTCTCACTTTACTGCTGCACATGTCCTCTACCATTAACACAATGGTCTGGGCAGCTATAGCATTATTGCATATGATCTTCATTAACTGTTAATAGTGATGCACAGTGGTGTTTTGAATAATCCTGCTCAACCACCATGTGCTACCTTTCCTGGCTGAATGTAGGAGAGCCAGTTTTCAATTAGATACTGCTTGCCTGCACACAGCTCTGGTTTCCCAGATGTAACAAGACTTTAATCACCTGGTCAATCACCTGATCTGTAGCCCATCAAACATTTGCGAGACAAAATCAGAGACTAACTTCCTTCATGTTAAAGTGTTTGTGACTTATAGCAAATTTTCAACAACCATGCATAAATCCGCCACAGAATAACAGTGATTTTACAATTATATGTGCAATTGTACAGATGTGTGCATTGGGGCACGAGATGGTTCAACACGAGGTGCTAATGGTGCCCTTCTTCTGTGCTGCAGGTGGTGGTTAGAACATTGTCTTGATGCAAATATATTATAGTAATTTCTTCCTCCTGTACCTCCACACTAAAGTAATTGTGTATGGATCTAAGTGTTCCTTCTTCATGGACACATTTTTATGGCAGTGAGTGTAATATGAATGTTTAATACCAATTTTTATTTGGTGTGCAGTATATCTTTAATTTTACTCTATTTTCACTCTTACAATTTTCCTTTTTTAAAACAGTTACATGTTGCACCTCATCTTCTCACTCATTACATTAACATAACCTCTTCACTTGAGTACATGAAAATAGTTCTGTGGAGATTTGTGAGGTTATTAATTCTCAATCCTTGAAGGATTGCACTCAAATCATTCTTCCACTTCTGGAGGCAGTCATTCAAGTGGTAATTTACAAGAAGCAAAGCAAACATTGAATAAAATTTTGTAATGAATGGATTTTCATTACAGGATTTGAAGACTTAGATAATAGTGTTTCAACAAAGATTTCTTGAAAATAACAAAAAGTTGTACTAAGAATTATTTGACTAGGTCACCACTTTAAAACTGTGAAGTGACTTGTTTCTGTTTTCACATAACATTACACATAATTTTTTCTTACTTTCCCAAGGATCTTGTTACATTTTCCTGACNACTTGTTTCTGTTTTCACATAACATTACACATAATTTTTTCTTACTTTCCCAAGGATCTTGTTACATTTTCCTGACTAACCTTTGCAACAACTAAAACCAACTGACAGTAACTTAACGATTTTTACATTACTTTTTCCATAAAACTTATTAAATATATTGTATAAGCAACAAGAACAAAAACAAAAAAGCTTAGCTTGCAGCTAATGTAATGTAGTGAGAAAAACAGAACACAAGATCCTGAAACATACACACAAGTTATATAGGGATGTTTCACTTGCTTTCAATCCTTGATGTCTTATTATAACAAACAAATTAATAAGCATGATTCAGTGACATTTGACAGCATAAACTGGTATTCGAGAAGAAAGATTATATAAAAGTGCTGAAAGCAGCCACCATTAACATCAAGACTTGCCAGGAAATGCTAACAATGTGCCCATAGTTTTTAGTTGCTTCACTAGATATTGAGTGTAAGATTTCCCTAGTGGATTCCAAACCCCACACTGTACAATAAGTTGTCTCTGACAAGATTTTTTATTGATACTTCAAAATATAATAAAACACATCTGCGCAAGGTAGCGCAGTGGCAACCCATTTGACTCACATTTGAGAGGACCCGGGTTCAATTCCCAGTCTGGCCACCCTGATTTCGGTTTTCCCAGGGTTTTCCGAAACCACTCTAGGTAAACATTGGGATGGTTTCTTAATAAAGGCCCTGGCTGATTCATTCCCAATTCCTGTATAAATAATTTTCCCTTACTATGGCCTTGTCATTGTTCAGGGGCACTCAAAACACCAAATAAAATAATAAAATTGAATCATTGTTTAAAGCAATTACATATTTTGTATTAATATTAATAATAATAGCTTAATAATAACTTTAATAGCAATTGATGAAAACCTTAAAAGCAAGGGAGGGAGGTGGGTCACCACTCTCAATATCCTCCCCTGCATACGCTCCTCAATTACTATGCTAAGTCAGAACTATAGTCATTGATGCAACACAGTGCAGTACTTCACTTTCACAAGTTTCTACTAACAGCTAATTAAAAAATGTAGTATGAACGTACATACATAAGTATTGTCTGCATATGTAGATGTGTGTATGAACATGAATATGTTACTTGATAAAACAACTAAAACACAAATTTATGGCAAACGTGCAATGTATTATTTTAAACATTTATTTAATAGACTAGCAAAGAAACCTCTTACCTCTAGGATCAGATGCAGACTTGCAACAAGAGTTTCCCATGTTGACAATGTGGCTGGNTAGCAAAGAAACCTCTTACCTCTAGGATCAGATGCAGACTTGCAACAAGAGTTTCCCATGTTGACAATGTGGCTGGTCAGGCTGTGCACGGTTATACGCTACCTGCCACCAATACTATATGGCCAAGCCCACGTTAGTACGCACACCGTGCACCATACCTGCAGACCACATGAACTGCAGTGTTTCCTAACTGGAACATAGAAAAATACATTGCTGTCTAGTTTCAATGGAGGAATAACTGTTGATTGAAAGGGGGAACAAAATGAGTGACACTCACGTTGGATTAGCGGCTCAGCATGCATGACAAAATGGCATTTATACATTACACAGATTTAGAAATTTTTGTAGTTAACTTAAAAAAACATATTTTCAAAACAAAATATAGATTTATGAAAGAAACTAGAACAAGGCTGCTAGTCTTGGAATCAATATACTGATGGAACATGTCTGCTTGCATGCATGAAATAGCCTTTTGAAATAATGGCATATAATTTTGGTACCCGAAAAAATGTAGGAGTTTTTATTTCTAAACATATCCTTGTAAACACGTAACATTTGTTTTTTAAATCACTTGTGTTTCATTTCCTTAAATGTTTGAGTTTTTTTTCCCTTGAAGTAAATATAACAGATTAAGAATGAAAATAAAATATTATGTGTGTGTGTCTCTATATATATATATATATATATATATACACACACACACACACACACACACAAAATATTTTTTATTCAATTGCATGTGGTTTAGAAAAGGAAAATGTATTTTCCCCAAGTATTCTCACTCAGATTTGTTGATAATGTTCAGCTTTGTTAGCAAAAGCTTCCTAAAAGAGGACAAGCAAATACCTTGGAACTGTAGAGTTATTTAGCATAAGGACTAAGCGAGTCATAAGTTGTATGAAGAGAGGAAATGGTAAGGTGCTAGACTACAGTCTAAATAAAATTTCAAACAAATAGTTTTAATGATAAATATAAATTAAAGTAATAAAAAAGAGAGCATTCCACTGTATTTATAGCATGATTTTACAACTAATTAAACATTTTTTTTTTTAAGAAGAAAGAAAATTATTTTAGTGCTGACATACTTCAATCCAATATGGCCACCTGTCTACAAGATCAAGATTATGTACGGAGGCCCCCAAGCCAATATTCTTAATAACAGAATATNCCAATATGGCCACCTGTCTACAAGATCAAGATTATGTACGGAGGCCCCCAAGCCAATATTCTTAATAACAGAATATAAAAAATGTAATATCAAAATATATTTTAATTAAGTACGTAAACAACATGATGAAGTTGAGTGACTACAAACAATAAGAGAAAGCCACTTAATCTGCAATGAGGAAATAAGATACAAAATTTAATGCATAATACATTTTGAATTTTTTTTACAAAGTAAACTCCTTCAGTCATTTTCAAGATCCTGGACAACAGATCAAAATTATATAGCAAGAACATAAGTACATATTTTCTGGATTTAAAATTCTTTGAAACAAATATATAAATAAATGATAAAATTAAAAAATTTATTTGAAGGTTAAGGTTATACGAGTTAAGTTACCCAAATCTAACATGGCCAAGTTCCAATGGAAATGACAGAGCATGAGCAACTAGCAGANTTAAGTTACCCAAATCTAACATGGCCAAGTTCCAATGGAAATGACAGAGCATGAGCAACTAGCAGATTCCAGCTCCCTTCCTGGACAACTGACTCTTTGCCACTGGATGTACCAAACCCCACAACCATCGAACTATGCCCAAGGCACCATTAACAAGGTGTTATGCGATTTACTGCCCAGTCATGTAAAGCAGGTCGATTCACGTTCAGAGTGGTCACATCATGTATGCGCACAACAAAATTCTCATAGTTCATTCATTACCCCTTAATGTATTTTGCGAAAACCAGAAATATTCCAATTCCTTCATGATTTGTGTATTTTAATTCACAATTTTGGTTATATGTACACATACAATCATGTATATACTTTTTTTGAACTAATTATTAGTGGTCTTCACCATCATTTATGTGGTTGGCCATGTTGAAATCGCTACACATATAGCAATAGATTATTTTTGAAAAAATAAATTTAATGCACAAAGCTATACAACAGCCACTGCCTTCATTGTGCAAAGTATTATACTATACTGTGCATCTCTAAAAGTACATGCACATATTTATTTCCAAATAATGAATACAAATTTATTGCTTGAAAATACGTACACAAATTTTTATGAATTTTTTAATATAAAATTTAACTGGTTGGAAGTGTTTTGGCTAGTGGCGAAGACTGTACTAACTTGCTGACCTTCCCAGCCTGCGATAAGTGAGAGTTTCCACTTCATGGGAATCCTCATTTGGCTCGAAGGTCAATTGTGGGAATTGTTAGGTAGCTTCCTTCTCTTACAAAAACATAACTACGTTTTAGTTGCATCATGGCGCAGGACTATAGCTTCAGCTACACACATTCTGCTCAATTATGTCTGGTAACAAGGAAGCATGTAGGTCCCATATTCCAGAAGTTGTAGATTTCATACTGCCTCCCTGTGCCGAGGAAGTGGCAGGGATGACTTTGTTAAGTGTTTTTACTCACCACTCTGCACAACTCGTACATGGTACTTGGTTTTATCTGGACTACGAAACACCTGAAATTTCAAGTTAAGCTGTGGATGGACTCAAACTGTCACCAGTTTGCCATTTGTTATTGGGTGTGTGCATGTTGCCTGCCTGCCAGGTTTTAAACATAATTCTTTTGAAATTTCAAACTCGAATTACTCAAAATCGGTGGGGGTTAGGTTGTTTACACGAGGCAACCTTTTTCGTCAATTGGAATATGCGGATTCATATTCCATCAATACGATCCCACATATGCTACCACGTCATGTCGAATGGCTCGTAATAAGAGTGGTAACTGTTATTATTTCCATGAATTAATATGTTGACAGCAACACTTTTGTGGTGTTTGTAGACCATTAACACTTACACATTATCCAGAAATGCAGTGTTCCATCTTACACAATTTCTCGAATATCTGTAATAATCTGGTGCGTCAGGTCCAACTTCAAAGACGTGTTCAGCCCTTGGAAGTCATTTAGACCATAGGTCATATATATATATGTTTTAAACTTATTTTTTCATGATTAACCTGCAGCCGAAGTTTGTCAGTCGAATTTAGATACATTATGTATGTATGTATGTATGTATGTATATATATATATATCTCTCTCTCACACACACACACACTCATGCACGTGAACATGCAAACACAACACAAAATTTTAATATCAATCCACAAGGGAAAAAAAATCTGTAACTTTTTATTATTTTTATTTCTTACAATCCTAAAAACAACTTGCTGAAACACCAAAGTTGTAGGACAGAGGACTACAGAAAATTTTTTTATGACTTAATAAAGAGATAATATGCACTTTACTGTGCACATAGGAGATGTTTCCAAATGTCATCAATTTGTAGTTCATCACAGTTAATTGCAAACACTGTAAAAATTAATACTGGGCAGTGCACCAANATGACTTAATAAAGAGATAATATGCACTTTACTGTGCACATAGGAGATGTTTCCAAATGTCATCAATTTGTAGTTCATCACAGTTAATTGCAAACACTGTAAAAATTAATACTGGGCAGTGCACCAATTCTGGCAAGACAAGAGATGGTACTGCACTCTCATGGTGCAGTGTAACAGATACCTTTATAGAGCCTGCACAAACATCTTGACAGATGTTGCTATAATTTGTTTTATTTGTTTTTATTTAAAGAATTAAATGATACTCAACAGTTTTGTGAAGTAAAATGGCAGGCAAATAACTACGTCATTAAGAACTGGAGGAAGTCTTAGTAAAATTTTCAAAGGACTGAAACAGTAAACAAATAATTAATTTGTTAAGCAGTAATAACATGCAATTTGTAACAATTGTTTGACATTGTACAAAAAGTGGGCCAAACAGTGACAAAAATAATTTAGAAGACTTCTATCTTTCTACCAAAAATAGCCAGCAATATGTATGGAATGGGTTTGCCCCAAAATGGCTTGCAAAAATGAAACAGAGTTGAATAAAGAATATTATTCATTGCAGAATATTCACATATTAATCAACAACTATGATAGTGCAAAGTTGTTTAGTATTCAGTTTTGAGAACACAAGTATGTGCAATATTTAGTAATTATTTAGCGGAATTTCTGAATTAATCTTGCCACAGTATAAAAGATAAAATGGTACATTTGTACACAGACCCAAGCAATGTGAAAATTTGCAACACAAGGTTCAAAATATTTTTTAACAGACACTTTAACATACAGATAAAGTGTTTTGTAAAATGAAACAATGATAAGAATGATTAGGGTGGAGGGGAGGGGGGAAGGAGCAAAAAAGAAGGGGACAATTAAATTCAAATTTCTTATGAAATACACACATGTATGTATAATTTTTTTCAATGACTGAGAGGGGCAATTAGATTTTTGGTTTCATCAACCTAAACTCAGTTTTACCAATTAAGTTCTATACCGGGTGAGTCACCCGCGCCTATTTTTCCATATTTATGCAACCCGTACACAATATTACCCATCTAACAAAACATCTCCTCCGCTGTAAAATAATTGCCTCTTATGTAGGCGAGTCCCATGCCCTGTACGTACTCGTTCCAGTGCCTCATCTTTTAGCTGAACATTCGGCAGCATTGTCAGCCTGCACCAATCAGTGGTGCGAAAATACAGAATTGCTACAAAACAGTATGTGCACGTTGATTCCTTTTCATCAATACAGTAAGCTGTAACTGTGACTAACACAATGGCTTGAAGAGAGGCAGATGTGTATTACTAAGGACGCAATCGTCAAGTGTATTCTCTGAAAAGTGACTGCTTCTCAAGGTATTGCTGACATAACACCATCCGTTCACCACTTACTGTACTGATGGCAACAAATCAATGTGCACGTGGTATTCTACTACAATTGATATTTTCGGTGAATGCCTTGTATTTTCTACCAGAGGTAGGAATGGTGGCATTTACCCACAGTACGTCCGACACAGTTGAATGGGTCACGCCCATTTGGCGCGCTATGGAGCATGTACTAATGGNCCATTTACCCACAGTACGTCCGACACAGTTGAATGGGTCACGCCCATTTGGCGCGCTATGGAGCGTGTACTAATGGAGGGCATGTCGCGTCGTCGATGTGCTGAAGTACAGCTTCCTCAAGCTGAACAGTGTGCACGGACTGGAGGCGGCCAGTATTACGCATATTGTGTGTCTGCAACATGGAAAGCATAAGTCAACTTTTTGCTGCGGACTTAGTAGGCANCGGCCAGTATTACGCATATTGTGTGTCTGCAACATGGAAAGCATAAGTCAACTTTTTGCTGCGGACTTAGTAGGCACTGTACAAGGCATTTGGCGAAAATACATTTTCAAAACCCAGTATTCACAGGCTCCTCTCTCCTTTAATATTCCGTTTAGTTATATGGTGTCCTATATATTTTCAACTTTACTTTTCATAAGGAATCTCCTCCCGTAGTTTGGACATTTAATTTCCGAACAGCCTGTGTATGTGTGTGTGTGTGTGTATATATATATATATATGTATATANTATATGGTGTCCTATATATTTTCAACTTTACTTTTCATTAAATGGCGTCCTATATATTTTCAACTTTACTTTTCATTAAATGGCAAGGATATATAAAAGTTGAAATGAAAAGTATAAATGGCATCCTATATATTTTCAACTTTACTTTTCATAAGGAATCTCCTCCTGTAGTTTGGACGTTTAATTTCCGAACAGCCTGTGTATGTGTGTGTGTATATATATACATTAACATGTTTGTCCTATATATAATGTGACATGTGCCAAGGCATGGCCAGGTTTGAAAAAGATAAATAGAGGTCTTCAGTAAAAAAAGAAAACATAACCTAATTCCATAATTTATTTACAATACGAAAATATACACAGCAATGTATTCATAATACTGTATTCTATCACTCACTATATTACAGTGCTCAGCAGAAAAAACCATTACTCAATATCTTATTACAGTCATTCGGAGAAACTTGGTAACAGCCAAGACAACTTTGTACCACCTACATAATTCAATTTTAAATGAATGCTTGAAAAATTCTTGCATATTATTAAAGTGAAGCCAGGAAGGAAGGGGGAGCTGTAAAGCCTTTGATTTAAATGAAAATGTGTGGGGAAAATTAATCCTTAATTGGTACAGTGTTATCTCATATGAATGTAAATTTACTCATTCTATTTAATTGGTAATTTTTGAGTGCCNTCCAAATGTCATCAATTTGTAGTTCATCACAGTTAATTGCAAACACTGTAAAAATTAATACTGGGCAGTGCACCAACTCTGGCAAGACAAGAGATGGTGCTGCACTCTCATGGTACAGTGTAACAGATACCTTTATAGAGCCTGCACAAACATCTTGACAGATGTTGCTATAATTTGTTTTATTTGTTTTTATTTAAAGAATTAAATGATACTCAACAGTTTTGTGAAGTAAAATGGCAGGCAAATAACTACGTCATTAAGAACTGGAGGAAGTCTTAGTAAAATTTTCAAAGGACTGAAACAGTAAACAAATAATTAATTTGTTAAGCAGTAATAACATGCAATTTGTAACAATTGTTTGACATTGTGCAAAAAGTGGGCCAAACAATGACAAAAATAATTTAGAAGACTTCTATCTTTCTACCAAAAATAGCCAGCAATATGTATGGAATGGGTTTGCCCCAAAATGGCTTGCAAAAATGAAACAGAGTTGAATAAAGAATATTATTCATTGCAGAATATTCACATATTAATCAACAACTATGATAGTGCAAAGTTGTTTAGTATTCAGTTTTGAGAACACAAATATTTGCAATATTTAGTAATTATTTAGCGGAATTTCTGAATTAATCTTGCCACAATATAAAAGATAAAATGGTACATTTGTACACAGACACAAGCAATGTAAAAATTTGCAACACAAGGTTCAAAATATTTTTTAACAGACACTTTAACACACAGATAAAGTGTTTTGTAAAATGAAACAATGATAAGAATGATTAGGGTGGAGAGGAGGGGGGAAGGAGCAAAAAGGTAGGGGACAATTCAATTCAAATTTCTTATGAAATGCACACATGTATGTATAATTTTTTTCAATGACTGAGAGGGACAATTAGATTTTTGGTTTCATCAACCTAAACTCAGTTTTACCAAATAAGTTCTATACCGGGTGAGTCACCCGCGCCTATTTTTCCGTATTTATGCAACCCGTACACAATATTACCCATCTAACAAAACATCTCCTCCGCTGTAAAATAATTGCCTCTTATGTAGGCGAGTCCCGTGCCATGTACGTACTCGTTACAGTGCCTCATCTGTTAGCTGAACATTCGGCAGCATTGTCAGCCTGCACCAATCAGTGGTGCGAAAATACAGAATTGCTACAAAACAGTATGTGCACGTTGATTCCTTTTCATCAATACAGTAAGCTGTAACTGTGACTAACACTGTAACTGTGACTAACACAATGGCTTGAAGCGAGGCAGATGTGTATTACTAAGGACGCAATCGTCAAGTGTATTCTCTGAAAAGTGACTGCTTCTCAAGGCATTGCTGACATAACACCATCCGTTCACCACTTACTGTACTGATGGCAACAAATCAATGTGCACGTGGTATTCTGCTACAATTGATATTTTCGGTGAATGCCTTGTATTTTCAACCAGAGGTAGGAATGGTGGCCATTTACCCACAGTACGTCCGACACAGTTGAATGGGTCACGCCCATTTGGCGCGCTATGGAGCGTGTACTAATGGAGGGCATGTCGCGTCGTCGATGTGCTGAAGTACAGCTTCCTCAAGCTGAACAGTGTGCACGGACTGGAGGCGGCCAGTATTACGCATATTGTGTGTCTGCAACATGGAAAGCATAAGTCAACTTTTTGCTGCGGACTTAGTAGGCATTGTACAAGGCATTTGGCGAAAATACATTTTCAAAACACAGTATTCACAGGCTCATCTCTCCTTTAATATTCCGTTTAGTTATATGGTGTCCTATATATTTTCAACTTTACTTTTCATTAAATGGCGTCCTATATATTTTCAACTTTACTTTTCATTAAATGGCATCCTATATATTTTCAACTTTACTTTTCATAAGGAATCTCCTCCTGTAGTTTGGACGTTTAATTTCCGAACAGCCTGTGTATGTGTGTGTGTATATATATACATTAACATGTTTGTCCTATATATAATGTGACATGTGCCAAGGCATGGCCAGGTTTGAAAAAGATAAATAGAGGTCTTCAGTAAAAAAAGAAAACATAACCTAATTCCATAATTTATTTACAATACGAAAATATACACAGCAATGTATTCATAATACTGTATTCTATCACTCACTATATTACAGTGCTCAGCAGAAAAAACCATTACTCAATATCTTATTACAGTCATTCGGAGAAACTTGGTAACAGCCAAGACAACTTTGTACCACCTACATAATTCAATTTTAAATGAATGCTTGAAAAATTCTTGCATATTATTAAAGTGAAGCCAGGAAGGAAGGGGGAGCTGTAAAGCCTTTGATTTAAATGAAAATGTGTGGGGAAAATTAATCCTTAATTGGTACAGTGTTATCTCATATGAATGTAAATTTACTCATTCTATTTAATTGGTAATTTTTGAGTGCCTTGGTAGAGAAACACTAGAGATTAAGGAAATGGCGAGGAATCGGTCAGGGCCTGCATTAAGGAACCATTCCAGCATTCACCTGGAGTGATTTTGGAAAACCATGGAAAACCAAAATCAGGNTCAGGGCCTGCATTAAGGAACCATTCCAGCATTCACCTGGAGTGATTTTGGAAAACCATGGAAAACCAAAATCAGGTTGGCCCGAACCGGGACTCTAACTCAGGTCCTCCCAAATGTAAGTCCACTGTGTCCAGTGTTTTACATTGCATACCCCGCTCAGTTTAATCAATTAAGTAATAAAAATCAGTTCTATTGACAAAAATTATAGTCTAGTACTCTAAGTAAGCACTTTTGAAAGCACCCCCCCACCCTTTTTTGGAATAATAGTCAATAAATATATTTTATTTTAGCCTTAGACGTTAACTTTTGAGTGCAGTGAAATATACAAACTGCGTTTATTACTTCCATGTAAAAATTTATTTTAAAATGTGGTTTAAGGATAAAAAGTGGCTGAAAGGAAAAAGTAACTAGGGACTCAAGTGCTCACTTTACCATGAACAGCCTTTACTTAGATTGCACCATGTACCAATCTCTCATACACTACTAGGACCACAATTTAGACCTCTGTGGATCACAAACAAAGCAGCATTTGTCAGGGAGCACCTCAATGTCTCCTTACAGTTGCTCGTTATCTGCACGCTGCCAACAACCCCTCCGTCACTCGCAGAACACAAGCTAGTTACTGTCAACCACACACTCGCAATAACTCCCATAGGTGAGGGTCTGATTTATACCCCTGCCAATCATTGCTCAATTGTGTGTTAGTCGCCCCTAGGTAAGAGTTGTCAATCACGGGCACATTACGTAGTGTCTTATGCATTGCAGCTACGTCACATTTTCACTCCAAGAAACACACCATCTTAGGTGCGCACCCACTTAGACATGGCGAGCGAAAGAGAAGCGTAGTTTTGTGACTGACTGCCCTCTAGTAAGCGGCGTGGCGCGGCGAATCAACGCGTGGCATGTGGAGGTTCTCGGGAAATCACTGCCAGTGCAATAAATGTCACTGTCGAAGTAGACTGTTGTTTAAGAGTTAATTAGCAAAATGAGTAGTTCTACTTCATCAGATGAAGAACTTTGTGTGTTTAGTCTCATTTCCAGTACGGAGGAAGAAGAAGCCTAAACGAAAAGTATGGGTTCATGAAATAAATCAGAAGAGGGATGTTTTTGGTGAATTCCATCCCCTGAAGAGCTGAATGCTGTACCTGGGGTCTTCATGTTCGTAAAGAAAAGAATAATTCTGAACGTGTATCATCAATTCCTCTTCATTCATGTTATGAGTTACCTGTAAGTGTTGATAATTTCAATATAGTATAATGCTCACAAAAATCTACGTACAATAAAAAATAAACAATCCCTTTTGTTTCCATTCTGTAAGCATAAATNTAGTATAATGCTCACAAAAATCTACGTACAATAAAAAATAAACAATCCCTTTTGTTTCCATTCTGTAAGCATAAATATTACAATTTAATTTAATTTTGCTGCATAGTTACATTTTTTTACATACAGTGGACAGACACAACCAACATGTATGATTTACCTTACAGGATACATCAGTTGAATCTACTAACATCTGTATTCATCCTATTGGGTAAAACTATTTATTGTCATTAGGTGTATATAATTAATGCTTGCTTGGAACATTTTCATTATTAGCAATAGAATATTTATTGCAAATGTTTACCCTGACATTTTCTTTAAAAACTTATAAACATTATTTTTATATGTGCAAACAATAAAGATTGTTTAAACTTGTCTCATTTTATACAAATAAACCACAAGTTCATCACTGAACCTAAAAACAATTAAAATCTTGGCTTTANTTTTATACAAATAAACCACAAGTTCATCACTGAACCTAAAAACAATTAAAATCTTGGCTTTAACTCATTATAAGATTATGCTGCACCAGAATGGTGTTATTTGAAAATTAACGTCTAGCCCGACATTCAAAAACTGCGAACTTTAGTGGCTTAGTCATAAACGAAGACATGAGAAGTGTTCAAACTTTTCATATCATTGTTGCATGTGTGGTAATTGAATTTAACATGTTGCATTATTAGTTGCTTAGCATGTAAAATCCTTTCGCATACAGTACATACAAATGGAAGCCCAAACAATGACTCCCGTTCGTATATTAGTAAGCGCAGACAAGCGAAACCGCGAAATGACGAGGGGAATCGTTCTTTATTTGTTGATACTTAATAACTTATCACATGTAAACAATACATGTAAACAAATACGTCGCGAAATGGCAGACAGCAAGATCCAAAACCAAGTTAACATGCGCGACGTGACATGTGCTTCGTTATTTTCGTTCTAGGCCGTACGCGGTTCACTCGATAATTCACACGAAAATTTTCGAAGGGTTACGAAGTTGAAATATTAGACCGCCCACTCACGCTTGGCGTGGGGAAACGAAACACTTGGTTGGCCTGAAAACTTCCACGACGCGCTGCCTCGCCATGTAGTGGGCGGGCTTCTATTTAAATACATGCAATGCAAGTAGCCCTAGCGGAAGAAATTCGTCACGCCTAAGCGGACGTGACGCACGTTATACGGAACTCGCCTCCTTGCAATTGGAAAAGTACGAACCGCCGGGCCTACATACAGACATGTGTCCATCAAATGTCAAGTATACAATTTATTCTATGTAGCTTTAGGATTCTCCTATTATTTATACTAGAAGTCTTTTGATATCAACCCTTAAAGTATACTATTTGCATGTCCACAAAAATGTGGACTGTTTGCATTTATTATACAAAACGCATGACACTATGATTATAGGAGGCAAGTGCCAGCGAGCGAAGTGTTTTCGCCTGCCCGCGCATGACGTAACCGTCGATTCACCGGCCGGCTGTACAACTAGAGCTCTTGTACTAAAACCTGACCCAAAAATGTTCCNTAACTCATTATAAGATTATGCTGCACCAGAATGGTGTTATTTGAAAATTAACGTCTAGCCCGACATTCAAAAACTGCAAACTTTAGTGGCTTAGTTATAAACGAAGACATGAGAAGTGTTCAAACTTTTCATAGCATTGTTGCATGTGTGGTAATTGAATTTAACATGTTGCATTATTAGTTGCTTAGCATGTAAAATCCTTTCGCATACAGTACATACAAATGGAAGCCCAAACAATGACTCCCGTTGAAGTGTTTTCGCCTGCCCGCGCATGACGTAACCGTCGATTCACCGGCCGGCTGTACAACTAGAGCTCTTGCACTAAAACCTGACCCAAAAATGTTCCTTCGCTTTTTCAGTTGCATGTACATGCTTAAAACAGGTGTGCTGAATATTACTACACGTATTATAACTGATTTGGAATACCAACTGTTACAAATAATTCATGAACACTGTTTTTTAAAACAAAAAATCTATGTTTTTGAAGCACAAATCAAACCTGTCAACACTGAACAATGTAGGTGTGAATGAACGCAACTTCGCAGAGAAATATTTTAGTTTACAATTTCCGTAAAAGAAATTCAGAATATACAACAGAATGTTACTCTTCATTAAATTACACTAAACAAGTTAAATGCATTCAAACATTCTTCTACGTTCTTTGAGTACACAGTGGCTCTGTAGGCCTACACGTCGCACTATAATTACACAAACGAATGGTATTTATTAAAAATAAAATGTAGGTGCAAACATAACGGTAGGAATGTATAAAAATATAAATCATATTAATCAAAAAGCAAACAAAACAATTTACTGAGTTAATTAACGAAACATCAAAAAAAAAAAAATCCCAATGTAACCTCCAATATGTATTCGTCCGCGCGCAGTAACACACATATGGTCCGTCTCATATAAGTTGGCGAGATTCTGACAGTTAGTNGAATATTACTACACGTATTATAACTGATTTGGAATACCAACTGTTACAAATAATTCATGAACACTGTTTTTTAAAATCAAAAATCTATGTATTTGAAGCACAAATCAAACCTGTCAACACTGAACAATGTAGGTGTGAATGAACGCAACTTCGCAGAAAAATATTTTAGTTTACAATTTCAGTAAAAGAAATTCAGAATATACAACAGAATGTTACTCTTCATTAAATTACACTAAACAAGTTAAATGCATTCAAACATTCTTCTACGTTCTTTGAGTACACAGTGGCTCTGTAGGCCTACACGTCGCACTATAATTACACAAACGAATGGTATTTATTAAAAATAAAATGTCGGTGCAAACATAACGGTAGGAATGTATAAAAATATAAATCATATTAATCAAAAAGCAAACAAAACAATTTACTGAGTTAATTAACGAAACATCAAAAAAAAAATCCCAATGTAACCTCTAATATGTATTCGTCCGCGCGCAGTAACACACATATGGTCCGTCTCATATAAGTTGGCGAGATTCTGACAGTTAGTGGGTGACACTTGACGTATACGAAATAAACAAAGTGCCATTTACAAAATCCTGTATCAGCTGATGCACGAAAGAACAAAAGTTAATATTACGTTGGCTATTCTGAGTGCACTGCTGACGCACATTAGACGAGCAGAAAATACACCATAAGAAAGAGTTCCTAGATTATTAATATAGGTAATTATTAAGTTTAGGGGCTTTTCTGTAAAAAAAAAAAAAACTCCAAAAAGTGGTATATTTCCACTCTACTAATCACGTAGAACACGAATATACTAGGGGCATTAACGTACGACTAATTTTTTAATATGTGCCCACCTAACCTAACCCCACGATGGGTGAATCACTATTTTACATTTTTAAACTAACTTAGGATTGTAGGGTTTTAAACTAACCTAGGATTGTAAGGTTGAAAAGTAATATAAGATTATACAATATTAATCAAATCTCCGATCTACACCCTACAATCACAGACTAGATGGGAATCCTATAATCCTAAGTTCATTTAAATAACTGCAATCCTAGGTTAGTTAAAATCGCTACAATCCTAGGTTAGTTTAAAAATGTAAAATAGTGATTCACCCATCGTGGGGTTAGGTTCTGTTAGGTTAGGTGGGTACATATTATACAATTAGTCATACGTTAATGACGCTACGAGAGTCGTGTTCTGTGTTACCTACCAATAATCCTAGGTTAGTTTAGAAAGAATGTGAAATTGTCGGGTAAAAACGTCCGGAAAAACCTTGTTTGAATTACCTAATATAACTACATTTGCACGTTAAGCTACATGTTAGTTTACAATTCTAAGTTAGTTTAGAATTCTACAATCCTACGTTAGTTTAGAATTGTACTATTGTACATTTTTTAANAGTTTACAATTCTAAGTTAGTTTAGAATTCTACAATCCTACGTTAGTTTAGAATTGTACTATTGTACATTTTTTAACTAACCTAGAATTGTAGGTTTTCACACTAAACTACGAATTTAGGATTTTAGGGATTTAAAGGAGCCGTAAAACACACCAAAATAATATCAATTTANAATAACCTAGAATTGTAGGTTTTCACACTAAACTACGAATTTAGGATTTGAGGGATTTAAAGGAGCCGTAAAACACACCAAAATAATATCAATTTACTCACCAATGTAGGCGGGTGGTAAAATACCTCTGTCAACGGCCAATTCAACCTCACCTCACTCGATGAAATCACAATCTTCCGCAAAGCGCTACATACGCGCATATAACGCACTGAAACACTCGTTTACAGCCGAATATATACACAGAAGCACTCGTTCATAGGCTAATATAACGCACAAAAGCACTCTTGCTTGCTTTCTCCGTTTTAAATCCGCCGGATTAGAACGACATGAAACATGCCTGCAAAGGCGCGACAGCGACTGACAAGGTTAAAAATTGCCCGTTAAAATGCCTGTGATGACATCCGTCGCCGCCAGGTAGCGTGTGGAATTTATATAATGTGCAGACGTAAACAAACAAATTTCGCGATTTCTTTAAATATGTTCTACTTATTTTAACATTACACCCTCTTGAATATGAACAAGGTAAGCTGTGCAGAACCTATTAATGCAACTTTTGTTGGTCTAGGACGATTCGTTCAGAAACGTAAACAAACTGTCTGAACAGTCATTTCGCAATTTTGTTCAATTTTTTAAAATATGTTGTACTTATTTTAAAGCTACGCCCCATATTCGTGTTCTACACGATTAGTAGTGTGGAAATATACCACTTTATNGAGTGGAAATATACCACTTTTTGGGGTTTTTTTTTTTCTTCAGAAAAGCCCCTAAACTTAATAATTACCAATTAATACATTTTATCTTACGAGGTCACAAAGCAGTGGTTGTTAGTGTTACAAATGAAACTTCGCGATTAAGTAGTAATGTATAGGTGTTCAAAATGAAATGCACAATTAAACGACCCGTATCCAAACTAAACACAACTTCAAAACCTTTTTCATGTCCTATCCTCCCCTCACCAATCATGCTTTCCATACGTGCTTGATATTAATTCCAAAAGCATACAGAAATATTGCATAATATTGTTGAATTATTTTTTTTTATAATTTGACGAAATATATATCAAATTCGTGCCGTTCCGAGTTAGTNTTATAATTTGACGAAATATATTTCAAATTCGTGCCGTTCCGAGTTAGTAATAGAATAACAGTCAACTTTTAAAAATAAGCTATCTATTGAGCAAAGGAAACGGCTCTCACCTCGCTCTGTTATGGTGTGTGCGCCATCTATCCTCTCTTTCCCGAAGCATTACCAGCCAGAGAAGAAAGCTTCCATGCTAACAGATTTCCGAACAGATATCAGTAGATTTATTTTTCCACGAGCTCTGCATAATTTTTTAAGTAACATATATTTCGTGTACAGCGATTTTGAGTACTAGTAATTTATATTCAGCTGGTAATCGTTCATCTACGTAAATTATACCCCATATTGTTCTCCCGAAAACCCATTTCCTTGTTTCTGTGTTAACGAAGAAAGTGGGACGTGCGTGAATAGTTTTTAAGCAATTCTAACGTTATTCCACGTCACGTATTTCCAACTACAATATATTAGCTATAATGTCCAAAGTGTGATAATAGTTACAACTACCGTCTCGTAAATGCTAACCCAAATTCACTGCCTCGGACAAATTAAAAAAGAGTTAGCTAATATTTAATTTTTTGCAAGGTTTTATATTTTTACTTTTATGACCTACTAATTTTTTTAGACAGATGTCAGTCTAAAATATCTTAAAATTTGTTCAGCATTACAGTACGATGGCAAGTGGATTAGCTGACAACGTGTTGATAAAAAATACAGCCTCCACTTGACACACCAGCTGATTGCGAAAGGATACATAAACGAAAAGTAAACATTGGCGTTACTTTCGTCGAACTGTCAGAATCTCACCAACTTACATGAGGCATTCAATACCATAGGCTAGTCAGCAGTTTCGCCAGTGCAGATACAAACTAGGCACTGTGATGACAGTTGGTTAAGGATAGTACAAAGCGTAGGGAAGAATGTGCAGGAAAGGCAAGGAAACAACAGAGGAAAAAAGACGAATCGTAGTATGTCAATTTAATGCTGGTAAGTCGGATAAAGTAATAAAATTATCTGCCGGCCAATCGCAACAGTGAAAAATGTTTAAACGAACAAAAAAAAAATACCGAAATGCTGCAAGAAATGGCTGTCCGCCTATCTTGACTGAAAAGGAAAAGAGGCTACTAGTCAGAAAGGTTAAAGAAAATTCAAAACTAAGTGCATCGAAAATTCAAATAGAGGTCGCAAATGAAAAAGGAAAGTGTTTCAGTGAATACAGTAAGGAATGTTCTTTACGAAACTGGCTTTCATGGACAAACAGCCTGTAGAAAGCAATATTTAAACAAAGTGAAAAGAAGGAAGATAACTGCGTATGCAAAAACCAANGCCAGCAGTTTAGCCAGTGCAGATACAAACTAGGCACTGTGATGACAGTTGGTTAAGGATAGTACAAAGCGTAGGGAAGAATGTGCAGGAAAGGCAAGGAAACAACAGAGGAAAAAAGACGAATCGTAGTATGTCAATTTAATGCTGGTAAGTCGGATAAAGTAATGAAATTATCTGCCGGCCAATCGCAACAGTGAAAAGCATTATATATATATGTTTAAACGAACAAAAAAAAAATACCGAAATGCTGCAAGAAATGGCTGTCCGCCTATCTTGACTGAAAAGGAANAATGTTTAAACGAACAAAAAAAAAATACCGAAATGCTGCAAGAAATGGCTGTCCGCCTATCTTGACTGAAAAGGAAAAGAGGCTACTAGTCAGAAAGGTTAAAGAAAATTCAAAACTAAGTGCATCGAAAATTCAAATAGAGGTCGCAAATGAAAAAGGAAAGTGTTTCAGTGAATACAGTAAGGAATGTTCTTTACGAAACTGGCTTTCATGGACAAACAGCCTGTAGAAAGCAATATTTAAACAAAGTGAAAAGAAGGAAGATAACTGCGTATGCAAAAACCAACATAAATAAAGTCTACTAATTTTGGAAAAAAGTTGTCTTCATGGACGAAAGTAAATTTAACATTTTCTTCAAGTCCGATGGGAGAGTAACGGTGTGTAGAACAAAAAATAGTGACATGGAAGAAAGGGACTTCTGCAACTGTCAAACATGGAAAGGGTTCGGTACAAGTTTGGGGGTGCATGAGTGCGAATGGTATGGGGGACTTGCAGCCAATTGAAGGTATCGTGGACAAATATGGCTATCTGCAGATTCTGAAGGACCATCTTGCCAAAAGTGTGGAAGATATGGGTCTGACTGAAAGTAACATTTTTACTCAAGACAACGACCCAAGACACATGGCTCATAATACCAGGATGTGGCTACTGTAAAACACCCCACAATAAATGCAGACTCCACCTCAGTCACCAGACATCAATCCGATCACGGACTTGTGGGATGTTCTGGAACAAATCATAATAATAAAGCCCATTTCCAACAAGACTGATTTAAAGACAGCTTTGTTGAAAGAGTGGCGAAAAATCCCAAGAGAAACGACTGAAAATTTGGTGACGTCGACGCCAAGGAGACTGGCAGAAGTTATTAAAAGAAAAGGTGGCCCTACGAAGAACTGAACGCCAAAAGCAGGGTTAAAATAACAAGAGACAGCCGAACACTTCTTGGAGGTTACACTGACAACTGTTAGGTTGTTTTGGGATGTTTTGGTAATTACCTCAGTAAAATGTGAATGGTTTTATTTGCTTTTTGAATATTATGATTTATAAATTATACATTGATACCACCATGTCTGTGACTACATTTTTNATGGTTTTATTTGCTTTTTGAATATTATGATTTATAAATTATACATTGATACCACCATGTCTGTGACTACATTTTTTTTTTAATAAACACTATTCAATTATGTAATTACAGTGCGACAAATATTTATTAGAACCACTGTTTACTCGAGAAAGAAAAGTAGCATTTAAGAAATCGGCAACAAGTTTAACGTATAAAGGTACCGTAATGTCACACTGTCTTTCGATTTATTTTTTAACGCTTTAACTTCAGCTAGGCCATTTAGCTTTTCATTCTAGCATATACCCTTGTTTTAACAAAGCACCTGATTACTTCAATTCGAAAAATGAAGTTTGTTTCGCAATTTATTATAATCGTTAAATATGTAGGGCTTTATCTTTTATGTTCAAGCATTTCCCACCAAAAATGTTAAAACAGTGTTCAGCTGTTACAATGCAATTAAAAAAATCTTCAGATAGTTACAAAAGACCACATTTTGAATAGAAAAATGACTATTGTATTAAGTGCGTGCAGCAAAGCTAAGAAAATTTTACGGCTACGAAAACAAAATAAAGACATGCATAAAAATAATACATCGAACTTTTATGGGAGAGTATTGTAAAAATTAACTGTTCGTGTAGGGGCCGTGGTGGTGTAGTGGTCAGAATATTTGCCTCCCAAGCGAACCTGGTTCGATTCCCGCCAGGATCGCTCTTGGATTTTCGCATGAGGGAATCGTGTCTGACAACGTTGTTGGTCGGCAGGTTTTCTCGGGGATCTTCCGTTTCCCANTGGATTTTCGCATGAGGGAATCGTGTCTGACAACGTTGTTGGTCGGCAGGTTTTCTCGGGGATCTTCCGTTTCCCATGCTTCTCCATACATCACTTCACCCTCATCGGCTCTCAAGGCCTGATGTTAAGAGCCGCCCAAATCTCTCCTCTCCACTCCACTCCAATTGTCAGTCAAGTGACATGAATGGAAACTTTATTTGCCTTATTTTCTGTTGCCAGTACCGTGTAGTGCATGCACAAGGTAATTTTCTTTAACCTTTCGAATGTTATGAAACTCTTTAATAACTAATTTCTTCTTTTCGGCAGTATTACTTACTTCCGTTGTCATTACTGAACGACTTTTGTGAGCATAGGGTATACGGCACGCACATCCAAATATTCATTTTAGTTACGTATTTTAATCACCAACACAATGCTGACTTGTATACGACGCAATCACAACAGTCTCTAACTAGCACCTGCCGGAAAATTTTTTACGACGCAGAGTTTATAAAATACCACAGTCGGAAATATCTACCAGCAAAAATTAAGAGGTCTGGTAGCTTGTAAAAGATCTTCACAATAGTTATAGTAATCTGGTTACGTCGCTTGCAAGCATAAAGAAACTGCACAGATTATTATTATTATTATTATCTGTGCAGTTTCTTTATGCTTGCAAGACTGATTGCCTGTATTATTATTATTATTATTAATAATAATAATAATAATAATACAGGAGGAGTATAAAAGAATACCCCAACTTTGAAGGTCTATGATATTAAAACCAANATGGTTTTATTTGCTTTTTGAATATTATGATTTATAAATTATACATTGATACCACCATGTCTGTGACTACATTTTTATTAATAAACACTATTCAATTGTGTAATTACAGTGCGACGAATATTTATTAGAACCACTGTTTACTCGAGAAAGAAAAGTAACATTTAAGAAATCGGCAACAAGTTTAACGTATAAAGGTACCGTAATGTCACACTGTCTTTCGATTTATTTTTTAACGCTTTAACTTCAGCTAGGCCATTTAGCTTTTCATTCTAACATATACCCTTGTTTTAACAAAGCACCTGATTACTTCAATTCGAAAAATGAAGTTTGTTTCGCAATTTATTATAATCGTTAAATATGTAGGGCTTTATATATTATGTTCAAGCATTTCCCACCAAAAATGTTAAAACAGTGTTCAGCTGTTACAATGTAATTAAAAAAATCTTCAGATATTTACAAAAGACCGCATTTTGAATAGAAAAATTACTATTGTATTAAGTGCGTGCAGCAATGCTAAGAAAATTTTACGGCTACGAAAACAAAATAAATACATGCATAAAAATAATACATCGAACTTTTATGGGAGAGTATTGTAAAAATTAACTGTTCGTGTAGGGGCCGTGGTGGTGTAGTGGTCAGAATATTTGCCTCCCAAGCGAACCAGGTTCGATTCCCGCCAGGATCGCTCTCGGATTTTCGCATGAGGGAATCGTGTCTGACAACGTTGTTGGTCGGCAGGTTTTCTCGGGGATCTTCCGTTTCCCAAGCTTCTCCATAAATCACTTCACCCTCATCGGCTCTCAAGACCTGATGTTAAGAGCCGCCCAAATCTCTCCTCTCCTCTCCTCTCCACTCCACTCCAATTGTCAGTCAAGTGACATGAATGGAAACTTTATTTGCCTTATTTTCTGTTGTCAGTACAGTATAGTGCATGCACAAGGTAATTTTCTTTAACCTTTCGAATGTTATGAAACTCTTTAATAACTAATTTCTTCTTTTCGGCAGTATTACTTACTTCCGTTGTCATTACTGAACGACTTTTGTGAGCATAGGGTATACTGCACGCACATCCAAATATTCATTTTAGTTACGTATTTTAATTACCAACACAATGCTGACTTGTATACGACGCAATCACAACAGTCTCTAACTAGCACCTGCCGGAAAGTTTTTACGACGCAGAGTTTATAAAATACCACAGTCGGAAATATCTACCAGCACAAATTAAGAGGTCTGGTAGCTTGTAAAAGATCTTCACAATAATTATCGTAATCTGGTTACGTCGCTTGCAAGCATAAAGAAACTGCACAGATTATTATTATTATTATATGTGCAGTTTCTTTATGCTTGCAAGCCTGATTGCCTGTATTATTATTAATAATAATAATAATAATACAGGAGGAGTATAAAAGAATACCCCAACTTTGAAGGTCTATGATATTAAAACCAAACAACCTACAACCTTGGTTGACCAATCAAATGAACCGTGGAACTGTGAAGTTTGTTTAACATACAATCATAAATGTTCAATGTGACCACCATGAGCGGCCCAAACGACATCTACGCGATAATCAAACTAGTTTCACGCACTTGTCAGCATGTCCGGTGTTACGGTTTGGATGGCGTTCGTAACTCTCGGTTTGAAGTGGTGTGGGGGAAGCGAGCTCGCATTCGACTCGTCAATGTGAAGGGGACGGTCTGATGTTTCCTTTATGTGCCGAGGGATGACACTGGGAGCGTCTGTCGTCGCACTATGAGAGTGTGTTGTGTGTTAGTCCGCATCACGATGGCGACGGAACAACACAAGGCGTTCTGTGTTATTCAATTTGCTGAATGTGAATCGGTTACGACTATTCAACGTGAATTCCGTCGCAAATACGGACGCCGTCCTTCCGATAGGTGGAGTATCGTACGTTGGTTTCTTCGGTTCCGTGACACAGGGTGCCTTTGCAAAGGCAAAAGTGCCGGGCGTCAAAGGTAAAAGTGCCGGGCGGCCGCGTGTGTCCGAAGAGAATGTGCAACGGTTTCAATAAGCGTTCGTTCGCTGTCCGAGAAAATCAACTCGGCAAACTAGCCGGGAAATGCGAATCCCTCAATCGANTGCCAAGGGATGACACTGGGAGCGTCTGTCGTCGCACTATGAGAGTGTGTTGTGTGTTAGTCCGCATCACGATGGCTACGGAACAACACAATGCGTTCTGTGTTATTCAATTTGCTGAATGTGAATCGGTTACGACTGTTCAACGTGAATTCCGTCGCAAATACGGACGCCGTCCTTCCGATAGGTGGAGTATCGTACGTTGGTTTCTTCGGTTCCGTGACACAGGGTGCCTTTGCAAAGGCAAAAGTGCCGGGCGGCAAAGGCAAAAGTGCCGGGCGGCCGCGTGTGTCCGAAGAGAATGTGCAACGGCTTCAATAAGCGTTCGTTCGCTGTCCGAGAAAATCAACTCGGCAAACTAGCCGGGAAATGCGAATCCCTCAATCGANTTTCAATAAGCGTTCGTTCGCTGTCCGAGAAAATCAACTCGGCAAACTAGCCGGGAAATGCGAATCCCTCAATCGACGGTATGGACAGTGTTGCGAAAGCGATAGCTGTACAAACCATACAGGCTCTTACGGAAAGGGATAAAGAACTGAGACGTGATTTCTGCACGTTCGTTCTTGCCCAGAACGAGGTAGACGATGCCTTCATGTCAAAGCTGGTTTTTAGCAATGAAACGACGTTCCATACAAATGGTAAGGTGAACCGGCCCACGTGCGGATATGGGATCAGGAGCCTCCACATGAAACCACCGAACAAGAGCGCGCTTCCTACAAAGTGAATGTGTTTTGCGCGGTATCCAAAGACATGTGAAGAAATTCTAATGTATGGTAAGGACAAGTGTCCCATGACAGCTCGCCGGCTGCGCTACGGGTGGATGGGTGAGTGATAACGGTGGGCAGTGATGAACACTGGAAGAACTCTGGGCTTGTGGGACCTATGGGTACCCGTGGGAAAGGACCTGTGGATTTCGATGACTGAAACCCCCCGTGCAGTCTCACCGCACGCTGTCTACCGGTGGCGTGATTGGTGGGGCGGTCGGACATGAGTAAACCCACTAGTGCCATGAGTAGCTATAAAACAGCTGTTCCAGGACACCTGGCACTTGAGAGGCTCTCGTCTCTATGCGAGGCTCTCAAAATGTTCTCGTTGCTGATTGGCTACACGAGGCTCTCAAAATGCTCTCGTCACTGATAGGCTATACGAGGCTCTCGAAATATTATGTTTTGAAAATTTTTGAAAAATGTTTGTTTAATTTTTAAATTTTTATTTAAAATTTTTACTTTAAATTTTATTTTTAACTGATGAGCTACGAAAGGCTCTCGAAATGGTCTCGTCTCTGACTACTCGTGTGGCGGTTTCTCAGAGCCTTCCCAAATGTGATTATCATTTAAGCCCTTCCTACTAGATGATTTACACCACACGCTTTCATTCCAAGCCAGGAGGGTTATCTCAGAGTCTTTCCAAAATAAATTAACATTTCAGTCCTTCCTACAAGATGATATACTTCATGATCTTGCATGACAAGCCGGGAAGGTTATATCACAGTCTTCCCAAATTAGATTACCATTTAATTCCTCCCTACTAGATTGTATACATCATGCTCTTGTATTCCAAGCAGGGAGGGTTATCTCAGTCTCTTCCCGAAATTAATTAACATCTAAGTCCTTCCTACGAGATGATATACTTCATGCTCTTGCATGCCAGGCCATGAGGATTATCTCAGAGTCTTCCCAAATTCAATTATCATTAAAGTTCTTCCTACGAGATGATATATATCACGCTCTTGCATGCCAAGCTGAGCGGGTTATCTCAGAGTCTTCACAAAATCAATTAACATTTAAGTCCTTCCTACAAGATGAAATACTTCACTCTCTTGCATGCCAAGCCAGGAGGGTTATCACAGTGTCTTCCCAAATTAGATTATCATTTAAGTAATTCCTACAACACGATATACACCGTGCTTGTATTCCAAGCCAGGAGAGTTATCTCAGAGTCTTCCCAACCATACACGATGATAAAGGAGCCTAACATGTTACGCGAGGCTCTCAAAAGTGTCTCAACACCGTCGAAGCTGGTAACCAATCCTAAAGGATGCTACCATACACAATGATAAAGGAGCCTAACACGTTACTAAAGGTTCTCGAAAGTGTCTCATCATCGGCAGCTTATCGAAAAGAACGATACTGTGCACAACAATAAAGGAGCCTAATATGTTACGCGAGGCTCTCGAAAGTATCCCGAACATTGCGACGAAAGCGTGGCATAACATAAAGGACACTACCAAACACTTTAACGACACGCGCGGCATAACATAAAGGACGTCGCCGTGATACGTGACATAACATAACGGACGTCGCAGTGACGCATAGCGTAACATAAGGACGTTGCAGTGACGAGTGGCGTAACATAAAGGACATATCGCAGTGATGCGTAGCTTAACATAAAGTACGTCGCGGTGACACATGGCGTAACATAAAGGACGTCGTCGTGACGTATGAAGTAACATAAAGGACATCACCATGATGTGTGGCGTAACATAATTGATGTTGCAAAGGCATATGGCATAACGTAAAGAACGTCGCCGTGACATGTGACATAACAGTCGCAGTGACGCATTGTGTAACATAAAGGACGTCGCAGTGACGTGTGGTGTAACATAAAGGATAACGCCAAACACTGCGACGAAGCGCGTGGCATAACATAAAGCGACGCGCACAGCATAACATAAAGCATGGTGCCAAACACTTCAACGACGCGCGCTACCTGACATAAAGGTTGACGCCAAAAAATGCGACGAAGTGCGCAGCCTAAAATAAAGAACGCTGACGGACACTTTTACGCATGCACACACACATATTCACGCACACACACAGATACATATGCACACACACAAAAATTCATAAACTCGCAAGCATGCACATATATATACACAGGTTATCTCAGAGTCTTTTCAACCATACACAACGATAAAGGAGCCTCACATGTTATGCGAGGCTCTCAAAAATGTCTGGGCACTGTCGAAGCTGGTAGCCTATCCTAAAGGATGCCAACATACACAATGATAAAGGAGCCTAACATTGTATGCGAGGCTCTCGAAAGTGTCTGCACTGGTGAAGTTAGTCGCCTATAATAAAGGATGCTACCATACAACGATAAAGGACCTAACATGTTACGCGAGGCTCTCAAAAGTGTCTAGTCGTCGTAAGTCTATCATAAATAACACTGCCGCACACGACAATAAAGGGACCTAACATGTTACGCGAGGCTCTCAAAAGTATCTCGTCTTCGGCAGTCTAGCATAAAAAACACTGCCGCACACAATGATAAAGGAGCCTAACATGTTACGCGAGGCTCTCGAAAGTGTTCCGTTATGGATGACCTATCATAAATAACACTACCGCGCACAATGATAAAGGAGACTAACATATTACGCGAGGCTCACACACGATGATAAATGGACCTAACATGTTACACGAGACTCTCGAAAGAATCAAGGGCAAAGCTGGTAGCCTATCATAAAGAACGTTACCATACACAACGATAAAGAGACCTAACATGTTACGCGAGACTCTAGAAAGTGTCTCGTTACAGACGAAGTTGGTGGCTTTTCATAAAGGATGCTACCACATGCTGTCGAACCATTAGNTCGTTACAGACGAAGTTGGTGGCTTTTCATAAAGGATGCTACCACATGCTGTCGAACCATTAGTCACGCAAGAGAGTCATCACAGCTACATGCTGATGCAAACAGATATAAAAAAATAATTATAAAACAAATAACTATATACATTTAACAATCTATATATATTGTGATGTATTACGCACGCAACGTACACAGTGCAGTATGTTAGGCGAAGGAATTTCAGTTGTAAAGTATGTGAACAATACGGTCAACACAACTATACACAGATTCAAACGGATATAAGAAAAAAAAA